>JAGSMU010000029.1:5905000-6071194 GCA_029286865.1 Teinopalpus imperialis
AGCTCAACAGTGTAACTGATTCTGAACCTTAGTAAAATGGTTGTGAATGCTATTTTCTTTTTATATTATATCTTTAATATGACTATTGACTTTATTATGGTGCGATATATTAATTCTTGTTCATTTAAAATTTGTAATCTCACATGGATAAGGTGACTGGGGCCGATCCCCATGAATCAATGACTATTATTCACCCACATCCAGCTCAACAGTGTAACTTGATTCCTGAACCTTAGTAAAATGGTTGTGAATGCTATTTTCTTTTTATATTATATTCTTAATATGACTATTGACTTTATTATGGTGCATATATTACTTTGTTCATTTAAAATTTGTAATCTCATGGATAAGGTGACTGGGGCGATCCCCATGAATCAATGACTATTATTCACCTACATCAGCTCAACAGTGTAACGATTCTGAACCTTAGTAAAATGGTTGTGAATGCTATTTTTATATTATATCTTTAATATGACTATCGACTTTATTATGGTGCATATATTACTTCTTGTTCATTTAAAATTTCTAATCTCACATGGATAAGGTGACTGGGGCCGATCCCCATGAATCAATGACTATTATTCACCTACATCCAGCTCAACAGTGTAACTTGATTCTGAACCTTAGTAAAATGGTTGTGAATGCTATTTTCTTTTTATATTATATTCTTTAATATGACTATTGACTTTATTATGGTGCGCATATATTAATTCTGTTCATTTAAAATTTCTAATCTCCACATGGATAAGGTGACTGGGGCCGATCCCCATGAATCAATGACTATTATTCACCCACATCCAGCTCAACAGTGTAACTGATTCTGAACCTTAGTAAAATGGTTGTGAATGCTATTTTCTTTTTATATTATATTCTTTAATATGACTATTGACTTTATTATGAATTAGCATATATTAATTCTTGTTCATTTAAAATTTGTAATCTCACATGGATAAGGTGACTGGGGCCGATCCCCATGAATCAATGACTATTATTCACCTACATCCAGCTCAACAGTGTAACTTGATTCTGAACCTTAGTAAAATGGTTGTGAATGCTATTTTCTTTTTATATTATATTCTTTAATATGACTATCGACTTTATTATGGTGCGCATATATTACTTCTTGTTCATTTAAAATTTCTAATCTCACATGGATAAGGTGACTGGGGCCGATCCCCATGAATCAATGACTATTATTCACCTACATCCAGCTCAACAGTGTAACTTGATTCTGAACCTTAGTAAAATGGTTGTGAATGCTATTTTCTTTTTATATTATATTCTTTAATATGACTATTGACTTTATTATGGTGCGATATATTAATTCTTGTTCATTTAAAATTTGTAATCTCACATGGATAAGGTGACTGGGGCCGATCCCCATGAATCAATGACTATTATTCACCTACATCCAGCTCAACAGTGTAACTTGATTCTGAACCTTAGTAAAATGGTTGTGAATGCTATTTTCTTTTTATATTATATTCTTTAATATGACTATCGACTTTATTATGGTGCGCATATATTACTTCTTGTTCATTTAAAATTTCTAATCTCACATGGATAAGGTGATCAAATGATCCCCATGAATCAATGACTATTATTCACCTACATCCAGCTCAACAGTGTAACTTGATTCTGAACCTTAGTAAAATGGTTGTGAATGCTATTTTTATATTATATTCTTTAATATGACTATTGACTTTATTATGGTGCGCATATATTAATTCTTGTTCATTTAAAATTTGTAATCTCACATGGATAAGGTGACTGGGGCCGATCCCCATGAATCAATGACTATTATTCACCTACATCCAGCTCAACAGTGTAACTTGATTCTGAACCTTAGTAAAATGGTTGTGAATGCTATTTTCTTTTTATATTATATTCTTTAATATGACTATTGACTTTATTATGGTGCGCATATATTAATTCTTGTTCATTTAAAATTTGTAATCTCACATGGATAAGGTGACTGGGGCCGATCCCCATGAATCAATGACTATTATTCACCTACATCCAGCTCAACAGTGTAACTTGATTCTGAACCTTAGTAAAATGGTTGTGAATGCTATTTTTATATTATATTCTTTAATATGACTATTGACTTTATTATGGTGCGATATATTAATTCTTGTTCATTTAAAATTTGTAATCTCACATGGATAAGGTGACTGGGGCCGATCCCCATGTATCATTGACTATTAATCACTACATCCAGCTCAACAGTGTAGCTTGATTCTGACCCTTAGTAAAATGGTTATGAATGCTATTTTATTTTTATATTATATTCTTTAATATGACTATCGACTTTATTATGGTGCGCATATATTACTTCTTGTTCATTTAAAATTTGTAATCTCACATGGATAAGGTGACTGGGGCCGATCCCCATGTATCATTGACTATTAATCACTACATCCAGCTCAACAGTGTAGCTTGATTCTGAACGTTAGTAAAATGGTTGTGAATGCTATTTTCTTTTTATATTATATTCTTTAATATGACTATTGACTTTATTATGGTGCGCATATATTAATTCTTGTTCATTTAAAATTTGTAATCTCACATGGATAAGGTGACTGGGGCCGATCCCCATGTATCATTGACTATTAATCACTACATCCAGCTCAACAGTGTAGCTTGATTCTGACCCTTAGTAAAATGGTTATGAATGCTATTTTATTTTTATATTATATTCTTTAATATGACTATCGACTTTATTATGGTGCGCATATATTCTGAGTTAGCAAAATAAAAAACAACGTTGCTGCACAATACAGAGACGAATACGTTACTGACATTTCCTTAATCGGCGAACCGATAACGTCTATCGATCCGTGACTTAACGGTCACGCGAACCAATTTTGGAGTTTCCCGCCGGTCATTGTTCGAATATCTCGAAACGAAAGTGTTTTGTGGATTGCATGCTACGTCTTCCGTGTATATCAACTATTTTATATGCCTATCGTAAGGCAAAATGATCGCGGTTTTTTTTTTAAAGTAGGTACGGTCGACCTACGGCGTAGCTTCGCCCGGAGTATTGCCCTTATTTATTTCGTATTTCTTATACTATGTATATTCATGTGTTTACGTATAGCACGTTCTTAAATGATGTGTAAAATTGTCCCATAAAACAATTTTTTTTGTCGTTTGGCATGATCTATAGACATAGTCTCAGATCTATAGACGATCCTAGACGATCTCTTTGAGTATTTTAGATTAGAATTGTTTCGACGTGGTTATTCCACAATCCATCGGAAGCTAAGAGGATTTTCTGGGTTTTCTTTAAGTCTATACTAGTCTACCAATAGTAAAAAAAAAGGATAAAGTGCAATATACGATTCTTTTGCTTCCTCACCATACAGTTTACTGACCTTGATCCATGAGCTCTAACCTCCACACGTACAGAAGTAATATTTTATGACTGTCTGTTTGCTAGATTGGGGTAAGGTGGTGAGAGATTGGTGTCATTAAGCGATTGAATTATCGCGCGACTCATCATCGATTACAATGATACTTTTTAAACATTGTTGTGTCCTCAATCTGATTCACTTTTTGTGTTATCTAAAAAAGACTTTCTAGATTGAGCTAGTGCATGATGCGCTAATTTATCACTTCCTTCTAATTTATCACTTCCTCTATCATTGAAATCTGTCACTGGAGCCATACCGAAAACTAAAAATATATGACTGACTGGGATCGGCAGAGAGGTTTCCATCTTACTCAGTCCCAACATTCAATCTGGCCCTTCCTGATTTCTATTGCCGACTTCTTCATCTCAGTCATATATGTGCGTCGATTATTACGTTGTATTAAATATGCCAATTTGTTTCATAATTAAAGGTGTGTATTGGGAGAAGCTTTTATAATCCATGTTTTCCTACAACCACGGCCATTTTTATCTTTTTCATGAAGATCCTGGGGTTCGTGATGCAGCCGCTGAGGCACTCGGAACCGCAACCAAGTTGGTTGGAGAAAAGAACATCGCACCACACATTGGAAAAGTGGACAATTTAAAAAAGCAAAAAATTAAGGAATTTGCTGATAAGGTATATAAATCTGATACAAATTTTCCTGTCTTTTTTTTTTAATTATCTAAAGGAATATATTTCATTGTCATGAAAGTGAAAATATCTAAGCTAGAACTTTTTAAACCATGAATGTTGGCACAATTAAATATTATTGAATATTCAATCAACATTTTATAAGACATTTATATATAGTTCAGATTTTACATATAAAATAAATTATTAAAAACTATAAGATTACTATGTTATCTGTACATTTGTTACATTACATTAAAATATAAAAGAAATAATAATATTAATTATAACTTTGTCCAAAGTATAATATAATGGCATTTCTCTAAAAGAAAGTAATTTAATCTGTTTTATAAAGATTTTACAGATTTTTATCAGTCTTGCCCTTCAGTTAACCAGATACGCTATAATACTCGATTTATATTTCAGGTGGTTATCCAAGTCAAAGTATCTGCACCTAAAAAGGAGACCAAGGCAAAAACAATACCAACAGCCGGCAAAGGTGACTCGAAGTCGTCCGCTGGGTCATCTCAGCCTAAACCTGTGAAACGGCCTGCGACGGCCGGTAAGAAAGCACCTTCTAGTGCTAAGAAAACGTCAGCCAGGGCACAGTCAAGCCCGCCAAGGGAACAGGAACTGTCGCAAGAAGAGGTTGACGCGAGGGCGGAAAGATTGTTTGCGGGAGATGTTCTTACAGGTAATTAATTGATTTTTAAAAAAACATCATACCCATGAACTATCAACTGTTACCTACCTGTTAGCCGCAATCTATTACAAATTGCGTTGCACTTGCCAGGTAATTTGTGGTCGGACCTAAATGTTATACATCTTAACCATGCTATCTATAGGTGGATTTGCTGGGGACAATGCCCTCCACCCCAGAAGAAAAGGATTATAGCATATATTCAAATGTATTCTTTTACTGATGTGTGAAAAAATATACATTACAATTCTTTAAGTTCCAGGTCCATCTGAGAATAAGAATAAAAAACTGAGTACACTTGTGCAGTTCGACTGACTTAATTTGTTCATTCTGTTAGAAAGTTTTGAGGTATTTTTATGACAATTTGCAACAAACAATATGAAATCTTATTACTGTTATTATAAACCCTCTTTTCACTTCAGAACAGTATGGTTTGACAATTTAGTAAATTCAAAGGAAAAACAGTATAAGTCGAAATATACAATCGCATTGTCAAAGCAGTAATTGAATAAACTGGAAAAATTAAACTATATGAAATTGTTCACACAAAAACAAGATCAATAATGTACATATGCTGGACAAATTAATCTTGCTTGCTCAACAAAAAGGAACAAAAATAATGATTTCTTATATTTACGCAATTACCTATACATTAATTATACAACTAATTATACAAATTTCTTTTCAGTTTTTGGAAAACTAAAACTCCGAATTTTTTAAGTATTTTATATAATTCTCCCATGTTAGGCTGGAAAGTACTAGAAATGTCTGGAATTATCAATAAATATTCAACATATGACTTTAGATTTCATAGAATTTACCCCATAACCTATATTGAAAAGTGCAGTTGGAAATCATTTGAAAAAAATATCCTTATAAATTTGTTAACAGGGTTAGGCGACAGTAATTGGAAGAACCGTGTCACAGCTGTACAAAGCTTACATTCAACAATTCAGGGACTGACATCTGACGATGCTACAGCACAGGTTCTATACCGCACTCTGAATAAGAAACCCGGCCTAAAAGACACTAATGTTCAAGTCTTAAAAGCCCGGTTAGAAGCTTGCAAGTATATCACGGAAAACTTTCCCATTTCCACGTAAGTATTACTACATTAACTTGACACATCACATAAATAAGCTTATAAATATTTAATCCATCTCTACTTGGTTTCACTTAAGATAGTCCACTTACATTCACATCCACTTAATTGAGTATCTCAAGGCAACTTGCTTGATGTGTTTGATGTAAAATTATTCACAATTGATGTATGTACCATGTTATTGTTAAAATCAAAGTAGCAAGTCAAGCAAGATGGTCTAGTTTAATGTATTTTTGTTAGGTATTTTTTATTATTTTAATCCATGTATTTCTTGTTTTATGGGTTCTTGTTCACTGGTGGACATAAGCATCTACCAAACAGTGGAACATAGCTCAAGCTTCTGTTACATCTACTAAGTTGATAATAGCACTCTTGCTTAGACCACCACTCCGTCTAGCCATTAGGAGGCCCCTTTATGTAAGGGACATATTAAAAAAAAGAATATTGCTTTCTTTCTTTCTAGACTTCATAATATAATAATAATAATAATATATAGTAAAGATACTTTTTTTTTCAATTCAGGACAGCAGCAGACTTCGTCCTACATGACATAGTAGCGAAGTTAGGTGAAAGTTCTTGTTCATCATTATCTGCGGAGTGCCTTACTTCCCTTGCTGAGAGCTGCGGACTGGAACATGTGCTTAATGAAGGATTGACATATGCCATGGACTCACAGAAGAACCCTAAAGTACAGTCTGAAATGTTTAACTGGATGTCTATTGCTATAAAAGAGTTTGGATTTACGTAAGTTTAGTTATATACCTATATAAAGTACATCTACAGATATCTTTCAATTATAAACTATTTTGTTCCACAAAGATAACTAGACTAACTTTTGAACTTGGTAAATGTATTAACTGTAGTTTAATTAGTAACTGTAGCATTTTGCTTATTTAAGGCCTGAGTGCCTATATTAGTCTAAACTTGTTCTTTCACGACGAACTCCATCTTTATTATGAATTATAAAATACGAATATGTATACATCTTCCTTACTATCTAACTGAATGTATAAAACAAAAATTGAATTTTTGACAACAGGATGAATGTAAAATCCATCATTGCACATTCAAAGAAAGCTCTGTCTGCAACAAACCCTAATGTGCGAACGTCGACGGTCAATTTCCTCGGGATATTGTCATTGTATGTTGGACCATCACTCATCAACCACTTTGATAGTGAAAAAGCCGCTACGAAGCAATTGATCAGTCTTGAATTGGATAAATATGCAAATAGTACCGCACCCACGCCTACACGACAGATGGGTAGAGTTAGTAAGGTAAGATTTTTGTTTACCAACTTTTGGTTTATTATGTCCCTCCGATCAACCACAGGAATATCATCAAGTTTTTGCTATACGACATCAACTTCTCAAGAGCCATGCGGTTGTTAATCCTTTTAATATATTAATATATTAAAATACTTACAAAAAATTTATTAATATTTAATATATTAATTAGTTATAAAACTTTTAATATATTAATAAATTAATTATATCCATAATATAATATGTGTAAATGATTTTAATATATATATATATATTGCTTGGATGTAGATGACTACCACAGTATTAGTCAAGAATATATTTTTTTCTTATGACGAGTGAAGGATCCATCTATATAACTAAAGAAGATTATGCATTTTCAGTCAGCAAGCAAGGGCTCAGTGGGGGATGAAATTGAAGAGGGATATGAAGATGCAGCAGAAGAGGAACCGGCCGTAGTTGAAGATACCAGAACTCGCACTGATATTGCACCTCTTATTACTGACGCTCTTGTTTGCGAGATAAATGATAAGAATTGGAAGGTAAGTCATAATTATTTATGTTTTAAAAGCTATATTTGGTGTTTTGTTGATTAAAAAAATAAACCATTTCTATAAATAACCCGTAACTCTTCATTACTTATGGTGGTCGTTCCCCATGACACAAACAGGTGTATGAATAAATTTTCCTAAAAATGTTAAATTAAGCTTGGCAAAATGAGAGAACAGAAATAATTAACTTGACCAAAATTACCTTAAATTTAATTTTCAGATGCGAAATGAAGCACTTGATAAATTAAAAGCAATAATTACTAACTCATCACCTATCAAGCCTTCGTTAGGGGAATTACCAGCAGCTTTAGTTGCAAGACTGCTAGATTCCAACTCCAAACTCGCACAGAGCGCGTTGCATATCTGTGAATCGCTTGCAGTTGCTATGGGATCTAAGTCGAAACAACATGTGCGGACTTTCTTCCCGTCTTTCTTCCAAGGTAAGTTCTATATTATTACGTAACATTTTTAAAGTTTTATAATCTGCCCTAGATTACATCAAGCAATTTAGTTGTGTACAAAACATATTTATTGTGGTATTGTAGAAACAAAAATTGAGTCCGGGTATCATTATGAATATCAGCACAAAATTTTGGATATATTTTTTTATTTTTTTGACTTTTGAGAAAAGATTCTTTAACATCAAATAGGTTATTTTATATCATATGTATGAATGGTAATATCTGTTGATAGCAAAGTACAATTATATATTCATGTTCTTTTTAAGCATTCGGAGACAGCAAGCAGTGGATTCGATCCGCGGCAGTGTCATGCGTGGAAACATGGTGTCGTGAAGCAGGCCCTCATACGCCTTTCGAGGGCGAGATGGTGTTCGATGCGCTAAAATCTGGCTCGCCTGTACTCAGGGCGTCGTTGCTGCAATGGCTAGCAGATCATCTACCTAATGGTATGGTATAAATAATATAGTAGCTCGAAATGCTTTGTGGTTACTTTTTTATGATATAAATGAAACATATTTCAACCATGTGGGTGTTTTCAAGAGTAGAGTGAATAGGCATTTGCTGAGCTAGTGCGCCTCGGGTGGGATCGTGGTCAAGCACTTGCTTTGAAAGTTTAAAAAAAAAAGAAGAAACAACCAAACACTGTCACAAAAATGCTTTTGTATAATTCCTAATAAAAGCGTCACAGTTTATAGATAAGTTTTATCCCTAAGAAGAATTCAATTTCATACAATTATTATATTTATAGTGCCGTTGAAATCATTCCCTCGCGAGGAGCTATCTCTATGCGTGCCTTTGCTGTTCGGGTGCTTGGAGGACCGTGTGGCGGACGTGCGCAAAGTGGCGGCTGACTGCGTGCTGCCATTCATGCTGCACCTTGGCTACGAGCAGATGCACAAGCAACTTGACAAACTCAAGGTTAGCTTTGATATTCACATTTCTACTCACCATAACTATACTGGTGAAAATAAATTTTATTTTATGTATACAACCCATCTGGTAGATTACTTTGCCGGAATATTATGTATAATAAAAAAATCTCTAATGGCAACACATCATGCACTGGCCGATACACATATTACAACTGATGGCGACAAATCCATCTAGACTTATTGAATCTTAATTGCACAGGCTTTAATAATATTTATAAGGACCAGCATTTGTAGTGCATGGATGTTTCTGGATATGCCAATTGTTTTGAAAAGCCTTATATAGCTCACAGCTGGTCAATAGACCCTCTCTTAGTATATGCTTCAACTAAATAGTTCAAACTACATAGTTTCCTACGCTGGTTTGTCGCGTATCAAACTTCTTATTGCTTCGAAATATTTTTTATTTATTTCTTATACATATCGAAGTTTTCCCGTACCACCGAGGATGTATAATCAGATCAATTAACTATTTCATCCCACGACCCTATACAAAGTGATACATCAGTCGTAAGTGGCTTCAATATATCGGTCCGGAATAAATAATTGGTCCCATTTTGTTGTATCCGTAATTTTTATATACAATTAAATGGTCACAATTGAAAAACAATTCATTAAAGTTTACTATTTATTAATATATAAAGTATATCTTAAGAATTCATTATCAAATTGAATGAAATGTCCTTTTATCCAATATAACTTAATGATTGTTGATTAAAACCTGAGAAAAACCGGCGATTCTTTCGCCACGATTCACCGCGATTTAATCTTTTTGCAATAATATGTGCTTAAAATGTATATTTATATTCATTTGAAATATCCTAGAGCAATCCAAGATATGGTAACATTTAAGTAATCAATACCATAGTTGTGTGACTTACTCTGTACACAATTGAGCATTTCACTTGGTTTCAGCCTGGATCAAAAACAGTTATACAGGCAGCATTAGATAAAGCAAGGCCTAGTCTTCCTGTTCAGCCTCTGCCAACGAAGAGTAAAAAGGATGAACCACGTGGAGTCAAATCTGCTGGCGCTCTTAAAAAGGATGCTGAGAAGAAGGCCTCGCAGCCCGCCAAAGGAAAGGTATTAGTAACAAAAGCAAAAAATCATAATAAAGATGATATGGTTTAATAAAATAAATAATTTAATTAAATGTTCTTTATAAAGATATCAACTCCAAAGACATGAGGTCCAAACTCTCCAAAACTCTCAGGAGTTTTTTACATTTTTCGTATAATATATTAGGCTGATTTTCTACTGACTGACTTTGTTCACAAGAACATTTTCCGAATACAAACAAAGATGTTAGTTTTATTAACTTTCCTCAATCTGATGAAACATCTGTCGTCTAAGGTTGCTAAAGATGGAATATTTTTTATTAATTTTATTAATTATTATAAAATCACTATTATAGTATTTTTCTGCTCAGAACTATATGTTTGGACTTAAGATCTATATGACTTTAGAGACAGCTTGTAGTTACCGGTAAGCTGTGGCTGTTGTCAAGTGTAAAATGTTAAAATTACCAATGAACACTATATGCGCACAGGGCCCGGTTAAGCCTTCTTCAGCATCCAGTCGTGGGAAGAAAGAAGATGAAGATTGCACTCCATTGCTTCCCAACAATAACTCTAAGAACCAGCGGATCATTGATGACCAAAAGTTAAAAGGTATCTTAATCTAGGAATAACTGAATCACATAATCTAATCGAAATATACAAAACAATATATTTTTTGATTATATATTGTACTAAATTTTATACTAATTTCTTCTTTTCACCTAAACATTTTTTTTTATCCACATACAACATAATTATTTTAAAACAAGACTTGAATTTAAACGTAGGCATCATCATAACTACTAGATTATCATCAAATTAATTATATACAATGTTTTTTGGTAATTTGTATATAAAACAAATCATGGGAGTCATTCTGTTCATATGATATTTCATACTGACCATATATGTATGGTATTCTACATTTTGAAACCTCTAGAAGTAGCCCAAAGAGCAGTTCCACCTTTAAACCGTTACTGTTTCCTAATTTTATCAACTATTTACCAAACATTTGGAGTGCTCACTATCCATCAGCTTTTTATTATACATACAGTTTAAAAAAAACATTCGTGTTTATCATATGACAAAGATATATTGTGGTCCAAAAGTAGAAAAGCCATTGTTTGCTGTAGTGGACTTATTTTTAATCATTCCCATGTCAATAAATGTTTTTCTTACCTCGGTCCCTTTGTCTATAATAAAATTATGTAAATTTGTTCACTAAATAAAAAAGCTGTAAAATTTAGTTATTTGAATATCTACACAAATTAAACCATGAAGAAATTGAAGCTTTGCTTAGTATAAATTACACATAATACACTCAAAGAGGTACGGTTTTTAATACAGAGAGAGATGAGAATACGTTTATTCTATATATTATATATTTCAAAACGAATATATTTTCTTTTGATATTTGATTGTTAAATCCTGTTTTTGTTACAACTTATTTTATCTTGTTACATATACTAAGGAAGAGCACTGAGGTCTGAAATAAAGATTTGTGATACCTTTTATCTAGTTCAGATCCGGATGTCTCAACTTTGTTATTATAATTAGTTACTCTGGTGTTGCGGTTGTCCATGGGCGTCAATAAGCACCTCGGTGTTCCCGTCGCTCGTTTGCTCCCTTTTTCTATAAAAAAAAAAAAACTTATCGAACAGCATGTGCCCCATGTTTTGTTTTGTCAAGAACAGTTTAATGTAATAAAAACTAATTCCTTTTTTTTTATTTTTTTTCGTGCTTATAGCCGCTGTTAGCCCGAGGGCTTTTACAGTTTTGCCGGGTTGAGAGGTGACCGAGCGCTTATGGCGCTCAGTCGAGACATCTATTAGTGGGCACAAGGGCTCTCAAGGGGGAGCCTCGGCTTGGACCGTTACTCTGTTCCGCGAGAGCGTCTGACTCGAGGGTGCCCGAGAGGGCCGAATCTCGGCTCGGTCAGTTGCTTCTGACTAAGAATTATCTACATTAATATCACTATTATTATTATTGGCTATCTGTACCACCACTACGGAATGCGTGGGCGCTGGAGGAGAAGTGACGCAAGAAACTCCAGCGATGCTTCTATCTGCATTGACCGGAGAAAACCGGCCTGTGACATGGCTTAATTCAAATGCAACTTTTAGTTGTTCAATGAACATAAAATTTTTCTCTTTTAGTTTTGAAATGGAACTTCACGACTCCACGGGAGGAATTCTTCGACTTGTTGAAGGAGCAAATGTCTAGCGCCGGCCTCAATAAGCAACTTATTGCCAACATGTTCCACAGTGACTTTAGGTATATGACGACATCGTTATGACTTCTTTTTAATTTCACTCCCATTACTTGTCAATCTAAAAGCCTGATTATGTTTTCTACCCTTTAACCCGGTTCGTAAGACTCTATTTTTCTTTAAGTGATTATAGATTATATTATATATTACAAACACACCATACTCGTATACACACGCACGCACACACACACACACACACACACACACACACACACACATAGTAATTTATAGCAATAGTTATCAATTTTGTTTTTAATTTTTATTTTATTTAGTTTTCTCTAATCTAGTACCTTTTCCTCTTTTTTTTAAATTAATTATGTTACTAAAAGATATATTCGTAACTTGTAACATTAATTGGGAAGACACTGAAGTTTGTAACACAGTTTATACTATCACAAGCTTTTCAGAGTTACAACAAACTCGTACTTATGTCATTTTACACATTAAGATTATTATTATTATGATTAACTTGAAAACGACAACTGCTTTTTGATGGCATCTTATTAAAAAAAAAATACTCATTTAAGCAAGCTGATAAATATATGCTTGTTTTAATTAGTATCAATATTATTTTAAAAATTTCTGTTTAAAATAATAACTATCACCATTTTTTTTTTATTATAAAGAATGCTAGGAAAGCTAATTAACATTTCGCACCCACTCAAAATTAACTTGTTTTTGTGCTAGGAGAATTTTGCGCGGGTGTGCGACAGTAGTCAAACAGTGGATTCGACCTACTTACTGCCTTAAGGTTCGATGACACTAACGTAAATCATAAGCCTATTAAAGATTTTATTTGCATAATATCTTCGCATTTGTAAAACGCCCTAAAATATAAAGATTTTTAATCTACTAAAAGTTTGATACTGCAGGAAAAACTATTCAATAGTTTACATTCTTTGTAGATACCATTTAAAGGCAATTGAAGCTCTGTCAGAGGATCTTCAAGAGAACGGTTCAGCGCTGATAGCTAACCTAGATTTAGTGCTCAAGTGGTTGACGCTACGCTTTTTCGACACGAATCCTTCGGTCATACTGAAAGGACTCGAGTACATTTCACTGGTTTTCCAATACCTCATGGATAGTGACTACACAATGGCCGAGTATGAGGCTAACTGCTTCATACCTTACCTGGTGCTTAAGGTCAGTTATATTTCAGTTTTTATTTATATATATATATATATATATTTAGTATTTATATTTTTTAGTATTTTACCCTTTAGTTCAGTTTTAACATTTTTATTATTTATTTCGCTTTGACCCTCAGGTTTTGCCATTAAATTTAGTTAGTCCATTTTCGGCCAATGAAATTAAATAAATCTTCTTCTATTTGTTTTTTTTTAATATATTTTTTAATTTTATACATTTGTTTTTTATTTATTTAATTGTTTACATTTGTTCAAGCGTATATAATTAAGTTAAATAATATATTATTATTCGTACGTTGTTTCTTTTACGAAATATTTTTACAAATATGAAACGAAAGAATGAAATATATATAATGACAGGTTGGCGATCCAAAAGACACAGTTCGTAATGGCGTAAAGGCTCTCTTCAAGCAGATTTGTGTTGTGTATTCGGTGACGAAATTTTTTGGATATCTCATGGAAGGGCTTAAATCTAAGAATGCAAGGCAAAGAGCAGGTAATAAACTATTTGATCTTAGTAATTTTTTATTCTGAACTTAGTTTATAATTAATTTTATCTGAGAATGACTAACTCATTAATGCATCAATGTCCACCACTGCTTCCATTGCGAATTTGTGGACTTCACATATTCACATTTCTTATACATTGAGGTTTATTCACTATAAACGCACTATATTTTCCTTCACCTTCAAGTATGTACTAAAAATTGAAAAACAATTTCAGCTACCAGCAGACTCCATAGATTGGAGCGAAAGTTTTTTTTACTTGCATACGATATCATTAAAAACGAACATCTAGACAGTGTTTGAGAGTAACAAACGAACACATTTCACCTGATGGAAAATACAATCCTGTGGGACAAGACATCTACATTCATCCTTGATAAGGAATCAGAATGTAGATGCGTTATCACCCTTGAGGACTGAGATGGAATGCCCATTACGAGGTAATAAAGAGCTCCGGATCTCTGCACTCACCAGACGAAACCAAGCAGTAATATTCTGCTATTTAATGCTGGTACTATGTTTTTAAAAGTTCTTTATTTAAATAGATAATTCAAAACAGTTACATAAGCCAGTGTGTTTTATATATTCTAACACTGAGATTACAAATAAAACCTAAAGGAAATAATATTTTCTCAGAATGCCTAGAATGCATCGGGCATCTTCTAGAAACGTACGGGTCCACTGTAATGTCCCCGGGGGGCACGGCGTCGTTGCGCGAACTGGCACGCCACATCGGGGATCGGGATAACGCTGTCAGGTCCGCCGCACTCAACTGCGTCACTAACGCATACTTCCTCGAGGGCGAGAAGATTTACAAGATGATCGGACAGGTGAGGATTACGAATAGTTTTTTTTTTTTTATGGTAAGTGTAAGTAAGCGATGTACACTCCTCTCATTTGCCTCGTGTACGGAAAATACGAATCTATACTAATATCTATAAAGCTTGAATTGGTTGACCGCGTTAATCTCAGGGACAACTATATAACATCACACTACGACCAATAGGAGCGGAGCATCGATGAAAAATGTTGCAAAAACGGGAAAAAATATTTTTCATTTTGACAGCTTCCGTTGCATGTGCTGCGGTTTTTTTTTTGGGTGAGTATTGCTGTAGGTCCAGAGACCTTTACAGCTTCATCTAATTAGACTCGAGGGGGAGGCCCGCTGAGTAGGGAGACAACGACGATGCTGCGAAGTTGGCGCGGAGACTGCTGCCGCATCACCGCTGCATATATATATATACACTGCAGGCCAAAAGTTTAAGACCACCTTAATTAAAGTAGGAAAATAAAGTAAAACTTCAATTAAATGTTTAATTAACCTATTTAACCATCTAATAGATCATTGATTGACAAACAATATACTTTAAAAGCGTAAAGAAATATTAACAGTTCACGTTAAATAGGCTATAGTTAGTTAACTGATTTTTAATCAAAAAAAAATATGTTTTATACTTCTTTATATTTTATGACTTTTTTCACAAGTCTCGCCATACAAGTTCAATGGGATTGAGATCCGGGCTCTGAGAACGCCAAACCAAGTTTTTAAACACCCCTTGTGCCTCTTTCTCTTCTAAATATCCTGTACATAATTTTTAGCTATACTTTGGATCATTATCTTGTTGGAAAATTAATCCATCGCCTATTAATCGCAACCCGGAAGAAACGGCATTATGTTCTTATTATTTTTTTGTACTGTTCCTTTTTCAAAATTCTTTCAATTTTAATCAAATCGCCAGTTCCTTGGCTAGAGAAGCAACGCCAGACAGTGCATTTCTTTTATTTATCCTACGATATATATACATACATACATATATATATATGTATGTATGTATACACCTAGTCGGGACATAAGTTCTGTTACTAATGAATATGCATTTTTTTAAATGACGTAATGTAATATTTTTAAAATTTATACCTACATATTTATTAGTCTCAGCAAAAAAAAAATATTCCCTTCGAAATGGCCACCTTTGACTTTTATACAGACTCTGTTTGACCACGAATCTATGGATTTACGCACTGTTTCCCAGGGAAATTTCCAGATGACCACGTAGTACCTTTCCGACCACTTGAGCAGCTTCTTTAGAACTGTGAGCGTACACTTTATCATTTTGCTTATTGTAGTGTTCTTCAATCGTGAAATATTTTTCATCGGTAAAGAGGATATTTCTGTGCCTTTCTTCACCTGCGTATCGCGACAGAAGGCGTTTTGATCGATCCACTCTCTTTAATTGTAAAGATTGATTTAGGGCATGTCCTGTATATCGACGATAAGCACCGAGCTTCAGGTCTTGTTTTATAATACGCGACAGAGTACTTTACGTACTTTTTTGCTTCCTAATGGGGTTTCGACGAATTCTGGCTTTAACAACATTAACAGCTTTTGTAGTTCTAACAGCACGCGGCCGCCCCGATCTTATCTGGTCTTCGACAGAAGAAGTGTTGTTATATCTGATGATAGTACGATATACGAACATTATCAGGCGTATGTTTCAAGCTTTTGAAGTGTCTGGAATATGACCGACGGCTCCATGCCCACTTTGAGCAAGGCGATCACTGCAATCCTATTTTCTTTAACACCCCATTCCATATTGTAATTTGATAATATGTGAAATGGCGCAAAATCGAAAACTTCTTTTTTAAAATAATATACGTGTTCCAAATTCAAAATAATTAAAATGTTGAAAAAAAGAACAGTTTTTATGTAACATTATTTATGGCTAGACTAATTATATGTTGTATTTATATATGTATTATTTATTCATTCATTTAATATGTATATATGTATGATTAATTCTTTATTTGTATATTTTATATTATTTATTGTTAGTCTTTTCTTTTTATTTAATTATTTTATTGCTACACCTATCACAATATTTCACCACACTCACCTTGGTTTGACTGAGAATGGGCTTTGGCATTAAATCGCCCTTTGTGAATCTTCAACTTTGTCAAGGTTAATGCAATAAAGATTAAATAAATAAATACTTGTTGTTGTTTACAACGAGATAATTACGTCGTCGTTTTCACACATACATACATTTATCATAGCGGTAGAACCATGCTGCAGCATGAATAAGAACATTGGCGTCAAATACCAGTTACCATAACGCAAATGTGTTTGGTTTAGTTAAAGATTGTATGATACAGTTACTGATATTTAACCGTTATGGCATCAGGACGTCCCCTCCCCCCCCCCCCTCCAGTGTAAGTACTTCACTCGAAATGTCTTTAAACACACAAAAGAAACAGTATAAAAGCTAAAAATAAACGCGATAATATAGATTTAAATAATTATAATTATTCAATGATATAATTAGTTATAGTGAAATTAGGAAAACTAAGAATAACTAACTAATATTTGTAGCAACTTGTACCTAAATCCTTAAGGGTAACAACCATCAAGTGACATGTCTAAGGTTATCGTACCCCTAATAAAAACGTGGCTCATTTACTTACAGAAGCCATACTTCTGTACTATCTAGAAGTGAAATTAACTGATATGTTAGTTAAACAAAGAGTGGGTGAACCTTCTTTGATGATTATCTTGCCGTCGTTAACTTCCAAGTAAGTAGTAGTAATAAAAATCCAAGAGTATACACGCTGAATAAATAATCGGAGTTAATTAACATATATCTCTGACTCGTTCGTTCGGGCACACTTTAAACACGTCCAAAGTACACCAGGTGGATGAAAGTGAAATGAAAAAATGGGAAACGTTGCCTTAACTTTAAGTAGTCAATACATTTCATTTATTATCGGATAACAGTGGTCCATTAATACACACATACATTTAAAAAAATATACAATTACACAAAACACATAGACAATAACATAAAATAAACAAAGAAATTAAAACAAACAAAGAATAACAATAAACAATTATGTCTTCAAAAATTCTACTTCTACGTCTACTTAAAGTAGTTTCCGAAACAAAAATCTTAAAAACTTATACAATAACACCGAACTTGCCGGTGGAAATTGCATTAGTAATATTTGACATTGTAGACATTTTATCGAAATAAATATTGTGACCGTATTCTACCTCAGAATCAAACAGTGCAATCAATCAATCTTAGAAACATTACTTTCTTAGAAATCATTTACGGAAGATTGAAATGAATATGTGATCAGTACCAATCCATATAATAAATAACGACAGCGAATACAGCAATAATCGCAATTAAAATTTCTTGTAACTCATCTCGGACAATATAGTTTTTTTTTAAATAATAATATGTAAAGGTAATAAAACTAAATAGCCAGTCCCGAACTTATTCATATATATGAAACACTACAAAATGAACAAAATATTTAATAAAACGGTAGTTATAATTCGTGAAACTTTTAAACGTATCACTGGAATACAAAAAAATTGTACTCTTGTCTATCAGAACTATACAAAAAAAATACAATTAAAAATAATGAGATAACAATTAACCCTATCCTCCCTCACTCCTCCCTTACTCAGCGGGCCTCCCGCTCGCGAGTCTAATCAGATAAAACTGTAGAGATCTCGGGACCAACAGCAATACACAAACATCAAAAAAAAAACGTCATAACTAATTTACTGCACATTTATATAGGAGTAAAGGTACCACAATATCTAAGCGCTTCACTTTTAATTCATGGTACACGAGCAAACCTAGTTCGATCTCTAGTGCCGTGGCCAATTATTTTTAATTACTATCTAATAATCTATTATTACTACTCATGAATTCAGACTCTCATTACTACAGAATAAGGTGACTTGTGAATGATATTTCTTGTAGCAAGTATAATAATATAAAAAATGGTGATGGGGAAGCCCTCAACCCTTACATCTAAGGGAGACGGGAGTGGCTGAAAACCAATGCTGCACGGGACTATTATCCTGGTTCAGCAAAAGCTGAGTTTTCCCTCCGTTTGCCAAAGTGTATATTATTGTTTATTTTTTCTGTGGCAATAAACTGTTTTATTATTATTATTATTTTGGTAATATTTATATAAATAAATAATATAAAATAATATAAATAAATAAAAAACAATAAACATATAAAGAAACAAATATATACAATATAATATAATACATATATAAAGACCAACCAGACGGGAATCCCTCGACAGGTGAGACCAAACGTCCGAGGGTTAGGGCGAAAGGGAAAGAAACCTGTCGACTGTACGAGCGGTGTCAAGGAGCACCGCCTACTGCATTTGAGCCCGGTAACCTCGTGTGCCAGGTTCAGATATTTTGTTTTTTTATCTGTTGCGGCTTTCACGAAGTTCTCGTCATATGGGATCGTGATGTCGACCAAAAATATCCTTGACTGTGCCCGGTTCATCAACACAATATCGGGTTTATTCACAAGAATAGTCCTGTCCGTGATGATGGGCCGGTCCCAGTAGAGCCTGGCGCGGTTATTTTCGAGCACGGATTCCGTGTACTTATTATTATTATTATTAATTAGAAAAGCACGTGGGAAAGATTAAGTCACACGGTCGTGTTAGTATTTAATTATCGTCATTAATCAAGATCCAGCTCGGGCTCTATATAATCAAATTACAAATAATCTTAATAGTATTACCAATGTTCGTATTTGTTAACACTTGTGGGTCTTGTGGGATGACTTTTTATTCAGACAGCGTGCGTAACGCGTTGTGCAGGGCATTACTTGTACGAAAAATACCGCCACAATGGCGCGTCCTCACCCGCTTTATACAAAATTTATTAGAAGTCAGATTACAAATTAATAAAGTGAAATTATTGTTTACATAGCCAAATTAATATGATGATTAACTATATTACTAATTATGAATTTTAGATATAATAAGGTATAGGTAAATTACTAAAATATCATTAGGAGTATTTGATGTACGTCACAACCGCTGGGCGCCCGTGTGTTGCTAGTTAACATATTATAAAACGTAGCTTTAACATGCATCCTCGCAAATGCTAATTAGACACTGAAGCGTATTCTTCAGACAAGGATAATGTTAAATATTTATAGCTTTTCTCATGAAACATACCTCTCCATATTTTATAATATTTTAAACAGATTGTCAAATCGTTGCCAAGAAAAACAGGGTTGTATATATCAATTAATTTATAAAATTTCGTGAAAAGCGGTGTCCGTAGCTCGTTAACCAAATTATCAGCAAAAACCATTATCAGCAAATATTCAAGATGCGAGATGTATATAAGATACATATAAATTGAAGCATCAATAGCCTAATAGTTTAGTTTAGAAACTTAAGGTAGGGTTGATTCTTTCATTCGACTAATGTTTGAACCATCTCCTAGTACAAGCATTAGTTTAAGCTTAATTGGAATGGTTAACCGGAATGTTAGTAATATCAATAGTATTATTCCTAAAAACAAAAAAGATGCAGCAAAGATAAAGATTCAAGATCCACTTTCATTCGCATTTCTGAGGACTGAAATGAAATGGAATATCTCGCTACCAATAACGTATCGTTACATTAACCATATTTTATTTTACGGACAACGCCCTCGCAGCGTGTCCCCGGGCGAGACGACCGTTATAAAACAAGCTAAAGCGTGGATTCTTTTAACGTTTAAAAATGTTTAACCTTTAACACTCCAATTATAAGGCAAGCAAATAACTCTGTATTTTTTTTGGAAATTTACTTTTATGTATTTTAAAGAAATTTTAAAAAGAATCAGTATTCTTTTTTAATAACTGCAAGTATTCAACCTTTCATGAATGCGCTTGCGCAACCATGTAAGGTTTTGTAGTATCTGTTTCCGCAGGAATCACTTGCCATCAGGTGAACTGTGTGCTCATTTGTTACTCAATAATGTAAAAAAAAAGAACGTGTGTTACCTTCATCAATAAAGTTTTCGAATTTCAAACTATATACACATTTATATATATTGAACCACGAACATAATTTAACATACAATTACACTTACAGGCGGCCACAGCATGCATATAAAAACAATTTACATACAATAACTGAAAATAACTAATAAATATTTAACATTTTCTAGATGAAGACATATAAATATAAAAATTATTAAATTTAAATTTAGGGAAATAAGATGCTGAAGAAATTATGGTCATATAAATTTTATTTTTAAAAATCGATATTTTGTCGTTTAAAATATCGATAGAACAATCTTTACTAATGAATTCCTTGAGTAATCTACAAAGCCTAGGCAATATGGAATGATAACATATGATAAACTAAATTGGTTCTGTAAAGTTCATGTGTCAGCCATGGCACGGGTTGTGTTATACTATATAATTTGTCAGTGAATTTACATTCAAACTTACTCATTACCTATACCTTATCACACAACTATATTCTCTTCGTTTTATTATCAAATTGATCCTTATTATTTTAAACATATGTAGATATTGATTATCTCAAGATAATATACATTTATTATCTTGAGTATAGTAAGACTTATTTAACATTGCTTCTTTTAGTTATACTAAGGTTTTTTAAGAATTAAACAATATAATAAATGAAAACATAACTGAACGCTAAATATAATTATCTTGAATCATTTGATATTATAGCAAAATTTAGTGAAGTGACAATCAATTTAAACGATGACCTCGATGAAAAGAAGGAAGTTCTATTATATGTAAATATACGATGTCAAAAATACCAATACCAATTGTATTGCAGATATCTGACAAAGATCTCTCTCTGCTGGAGGAGAGGATTAAACGGGCGAGCAAAAGTCGGAGTGCGGAAGCTAGGAGATCCACGGTGGTACCACTGTCTGCTTCTGGTAAACCGATACTGCCCGCGTCTGAGGTAATCACTGTAATATTTAAATGTTTCTTTGTTTCTTGTGTCAAAATCATTTTTCAAATCCATAGTTTGGTAATTTACTAAAAGAACTTATAGTATGGTAGTTATAAGAAGTTACAGTGGTACAGCTACCACTGCAGTTTGTTTCTAGCTTCAGAATTTATGGATCAGCTCGACCGGGGGTGGGACCACGCCCTCACGGAATACCAGCGTGTAAGAAAAGTTGCTGTGTTTCGTCTGGTTAATGTATGGATCCGGAGACCTTTATTATTGGTGACGAGCATTATGATTCCTTGTCAAGGATGAAACTAGATGTCATGGGCCGCAGGAATCACTTGCCATGAGGTAAAATGTGTGTTCGTTTGCTCTTAACCTAAAAAAAATGGGTCGCCTGGCGTAGTTGCTAGAGTACCTGACTACTGCGTCTTGGGTCCTGGGTCTGATTCCCAGCGGAAACATTGTTTATGTATTACAAATTGTTATTTTCGAGTCTACATGTGTCCCGTATCTAAGACACTGCATCTGTAACTTCCGATCTCATTGCACATTTGACTAGGGAAGGAGATGGCGAATGAGGGCTTTTCTATTTACACAAATCCCTGCGCAGTTAATATTCAGAAGACATCGCATTGGTCGGAGTCAATCAGTCGGAAGATATCATCGAAATAATCAATCAAAAATGTTTGCCTAGGATGAACCACCAAGACGCGTGATATCAGTGGATACAGTTCCCGTGGCTGAATATGAAGAAGAAGAGATCGAGGAACCACCGCCACCGCCCGTTATACAACCGTAAGTACATTAACACATTTCAAAATATTCACTTAATTTGGGTATAGTGCATGTGGATATATCCATACATCACCTAAGCGAAGCCTTAAAATATTGTATGTCATAAAAAAGAGAGTGGTGGGCATGAACTGTGATGTTAGCTTTGGGTACGCGAGCTAACCGAGTTCGATTCCCAATTCCGGCACCAACGAAATTATTATTTCCAAATTTAAGTGCTTATTTATCTCTTTCTCTTTACGAAAAGAAAGTAAACTTAAGAAACAATAAAAAAAAATTTACGATGACATCAATCAAGAGAATAAGTCCTAGCAATGGAAAATGAAATACCGTTTTCTTTAAAAAAAATATTCGTTGCAGTGTGGCGCCGATACCGCGCACGATTACGGGACCGTTCGGTCTTGATCCCGAACTGATCGCGCAGCTGGACGCGGCGAGGCCCGTTTCGCGCCACCCCGAGCTTTCGGAGCTCGACCTCAAGTTCCTCGACGAGCCCGTGCCCGCACCAGCCGCATCCCAGCGCACCACGTACGTAATCGCTTTAACTTACATATCGATTCAAATGTTTAGAAATGCTTGGATCTTGGACAATTAAAAAAAAAAGAGCAACTAATCGAGTTTCTTGTCGTTTCTTCTCGGTAGCAGCTGCAGCCTTTTGTAGCAGTGGTCTTATTAGCTATATGACGATTTAAAAACCTGTTTGTATAATAAAACTTTTTTGATTTTGATATTTTTTTCGAGAAATATTTCAATAATAATTACACACGTAATCATTTACTCGGTTCTAGAGCTACAACGCTTCTACGCCGTAATCGAAAACCGACGATCGTAGTGTCCACAAGTAGTTAAAATATGCTGAGTTTCTCCGCACTTTTTCAGGCTCGAATACCTCACAAATGAACCACTTTAAGTTAATTAAGAATTGGAGCACAAACTCTCAACGACAGCAACTATAAACTTGTTCAAGTACATCATTACGCGATTGATAATTTCGTCCGTATGTGATGCAATCATACTAAATACATGATCTACAATTGCAGCATGGTGTCGCTGACCCCACCACGCCATATGACGTCACATCCGCTGGTCTCCGTGCAGCACGCTCAACACGCGCAACCCACTTCACACTCGCAGGCCGTAAGCGATTCCCAGCTCGCCGACACTATACACTCCATTGCCAGTCCCGATCTCAATGTGAGTATCATTATCGTCTCAGCCTATCATTGGTCAACTGCTGAAATAGAAAATAGGCCTCCCCCCACAGAATGCTTATATCAATAAACAGGGTTATTAGTAATTCGTCTTATTCCCGATAGGGGTGACTATTTGTGATAATTTTAACCCCCATATGCATTACGCAATAGCGAATCAAGTATCAATTTAAATCTATTTTTTCTTTTGATTTATAAAAATATTAAACACAGGTTATTTATCAATATTAAAACTACAGTTATCGGTCCGAACTTAAAAACGCGAGACGAAAAACTATATTATTTCAATATATTTTTGAGATTTTTTTTCATTACAATGCCTCAAAAACATTATAAAACTTGGCTTTCAGATTATTTTAAAAACATAACTATTTTCTTAGTACTCCTACAATGCTTCCTTTGTGATCATTGATTTTTTCAGTTCAGTTCAATTCAGATTTAAATTGATACTTTTTTTTAATACATTTTTGATGTTGCTTTTTTGACTTTTGCTAAATGTGTATATTATACCGTACAATAAATATAAATATATATATTATATAAATTATATATTCAACTGGATAAAAATAATAAATAATGTTCCTTCACTAGTATCCTTTAATAGTCACATCATAATCTATTTAAAAATTAATCAGTAGATAAAAAGAAATCATCAAATTATGAATAGTAAAAGTAACATATAATAATATGGTGGCAAAAATTCCGAGATTGCTGTCAAATGGGTGTACTAATTTACAATTTACATCATTCTATCGCTAATAATATTTTTAATAACAGGCGGCGATCAGAGCATTGTCCCTCATATCAGGGGCTTTAGTATCAGGGCGTGGATCTGCATTGTCGGCGTATGAATCCCGACTTCTGACTGCCATCGCTACCCAACTGCGGAGGCTTAGGACTGCGCCGGAGCCGCAAGACACCCTGCCCGCTTACAAGTGTCTCACTGGAGCTCTGAACACCGTTAGTATAGGATTTTATTATTTCTGTAATTAAATCTTGTATGGCGAAAACAAGATCCTTTGTTACGCCTCGGTCAGGGAAGCACTAAATATTCACTAAATATAAGTTTAGAGTTATTTAGTCGAAATTCCAAAGCCGACATAACTATAAAAGATTTGATTTATTGTAAAATATCGTATCTTTTATTTATATATTATTTGCACAAATTTGCGAAATTTCATTCGAATTATTTAAAAAAATATATTTATGGAACTTTCTACTCTGCTCAATTTATAATCTAAAATCTACTGTAGACTACCTCACAATATATCTATGATAACATATTGTTTATACCTAAGATTTTAGAAAAAATATTCCATAAAAGCTGATGTAAAGAAAACAAACTTGTGACACCTATTTTTTGTATTTAAAAAGTACAGTAATTGTTCGTGGGCAATATGATACTCATATTTCCCCAAATTATAATCGATTTGCCATTAAACATATTGAAAATGTTGGTTAATAAACAATTAATCAAAAATGTTAATACTCTTTGTCAGAATATTTGCCTGACAAACATACTTTGATTTATGCTTTGATCTCTGGGTTCAATAGAAGACAACTCTTGGACATTTTGTAAATAATTAATTAAAAAAAGAAAAAGAAAAAAAAAGAGCAAGAGATTGAGTTTCTTGCCGTTTCTTCTCACTAGCAGCTACCTTCTGAAGCGGTGGTCCTATTAGGCCGTATGACGATTCAAAAGTTTTTTTATATAAACCTACTTGAATAAAGCTTCTTTTGATTTGATTCGATTCAATCCTTCAATGATTAGGGATTTGTGATGTAAATAGACTAATCCCACTTGAGATATTTTTTTAACCAGAGTAAATTGACAGTTTAGTATAGTAACTGCTTGTATATAAATCCCACACTTGAGCATAGAACTCGCCGCCCAGAAAGTGGCATATCAGCATTTGAAACTGCAATTAACAATTTCATTGGTACGATTTGCTCATGTATTTTTAATTAGCGCATAGTCAATGATCTACCACGGTAATTTTATAATATATATATATATACATATATCTATATGTGTGTATATATATATATATATATATTTATATATATATTTATATTGTTTTCTATGTATTATTATTTATATTTCTTGCGTATTATTTTGATGTGTATTTATGTATAATTTGATATTTTTATCTAATTAACCTTTTATTTTTATGCCTACACCAACATATTCTCTGGAACTCCCAGGGTTGACTGGTAGAGAATGCCACTGGGCATTAATTCCGCCGTTGTAAACCTGTTGTATAGCGAACATAAAAATAAATAAATAATAGTATAAGAGGAAAACAGGTACATGTTTTGAGATTAACCAATGAAAAGATTATGCAAGCCTCTATTGGCTAACAGAATTATTATGCAGTAATCACATAAGTCATTCAAATCCTAATTAGACTAATGGAATAAATTATGCAATCCACCTTTGGCTTACTGTACTATTATGGTTACTTTTATACAATACGTTTTGACCGACTTCAAAAAAAAAGGTGGTACCGGAGTAAAATATAATATGTTCTGTTGAAGATGCTTAATATTTCTATTAGTATGTAATAATAATAAACATATATGTAGATACACAAACGATCCAAATTACGAGTCCGATTCATAGATTGTATTAATATGTTTGCTCCAAAATAAAATATGATTGATATACTTTATATAATGGTTGTAATGACGATCTGCTTAGGCTGATAGGAAATTCGCTACATTTGTGTGAGCGATATTTAGTAACAATTTATCTATTACAGAAGCAACCATTTCACTATTACGACCATATATATATATATATATATATATATATATAAGCGACCGAGCCCCGGAGTAAGCGACTATTGTTGCCAGAGCTATCGAGCGCATGCGCATCATACAAAATCTAAATTAAAATTTTTAGAATCCATGTGTCACCATTAACGTTTACTTCGACTACATTAATAGTGGCACTTCTTTTATCCTCATATGTCTAGCGAGGCCAGTAAGTGATGAGAGGGGCTCTCTGAGAATAGTATATTTAATACCACGGCGAAATATACGCTTACGGTGTTATAAATTATTCTGCGTGATTCATAGTACATGGTAATAACCAGAAGAAGTCGATCAAAAGGTCATCGTGTTAATATAATTACGGTATTTATTCTCCTCTTCAGCTGTTTCCTATCGTAACTGCTTCATTATGTAGAAACGGACTCTTTTTAGATAGTCAAAGTTTTGACAGGTGTGATATCGATGTACTCGTCCTGTCGAACAGTTGAGTTTCTGTACCCTTCTTTAGTAGTATTTATCAACGTTTTTAGTAATAAATGACAGAACTTTTGTACACTTAACGAAATTACTTTAAATACAGTTAATATAATATTAAACAAAACTATTACGTTTATTCTTATCGATTACAATTAGGCGGCAAGCACACTGTTTGCTTTCTTACGGAAAAACAGCGGAATATAAAATCTTACCATTATTCATCGTCTTTGTCAGTAAAGTTAAGCTAGAGTGCTATAACACCTTGCATGTATCGTTAACATTGATGGCGTTCCGTTCGTATTTTCAGTTCTACGACACGGCCGGTTGCGGGGGTAGTGTTAACGAGGCGGCGCTGTGTACACTGCTGGGGGAGCTGCTGCGGGTGCTGGGAGGTGGTGCAGCTGGTGGGGACGCTGAACGTCTCGTGCGCATTCTCAACAATGTTTGCGTGAGTGTGCTGGAGCACTCGCCACGCACGCCTTTGCTCTGGTGAGTGCCACTCATCGTCACGCCCCAGCTATTATAGCATCATGTTTATAGACCTTGAAAAGGTCTTTGACACGGTTCCCTATCTTAGTAATATAGGTCTCCGGATCCCTCCATCCACCAGACGAAATGCGTTGCCACAGCAGCGTTATGATGCTATTTTACGCTGGTATTCTGTGGGCGTGGTCCTACCCCGGTCGAGCTGACCCATTCATTCTGCAGCTAGAAACAAACTGCAATGTAGCTCTGCCACTGTAAAGAATTGCATTATGATGCCTTATTAAAGACACACCACCAAACTGTGTGGTCGTTTGTCACGTTCTAATGTCAAGAAAAGTCAATGACAAAATATCGCAGATTATATCATCTGCATGTGGGGCTATGTATCTGCATCTTGACTCTCTGTTGATGGAGATGGGTGGATCTCTATTACCCCACAGTGGCTGCTAACCATTGGGTGGACGGACTGGTATGCTTCGTCATCTTTACAATAAAAATAGAGCATGCATAAGAGCACACCCCACTAAGTGTCATGTCTTAGTCAAAAATCATTGATTGTTATAAACTAAAGACACTAAACTGACATGAAAATTCAATATGAAAGATTCTTATATAAAATTTAGGAAAAATATTATAAATAAGTTTACATCTAAGCTCGATAGATGGCGTTGTGCGCTGTTTTTCGAATGGCTCTATGGTTTAGTTACGCGGCATCACACAATGCACCAAGAAAAGTGTGTTTTTAAAAATACAATTATATTAAAAACACATAAGATTAAGTATCGTGGATGACACACTGCCACTTCATCGAGCTTAAAATCTAAGGTACAAAATTGATGACAATGGAATTTGTTGGTGGTTCTCCATATTGACGCCGGTATTTGCCGCATTTGGTGTTCTGTGAGTCCTGTGATTTGTCAGCGTTTTTGTGGATGTTTATATATCATTGTGAAGGCAGAAATATAGACTCGCTGCGTGGTTTAGGATGTATAACTATGTTGATTTTATTTATAACATTTTATTCCGAATTAAATTTGTAAATATAATCTTTTTCAATTTACAGTGCAATAGTTTCCCTTCTACACGAATCTATCGGCGTTTCTGACCCTGCATACCCTCGCTACCAAGACTTGTTGCTGAAATGCTTCTGGAAGACCCTAAAGATGATCGCCACTTGGGATATAGACTATGATTTGGTTCTCTATAAGATTCACTTATTTTACAAAGCATTCCCGAACAGCTATTGGAAGAAAAATGCCGACATTAGTGACACGCCTAATAGGTAAATTATTCAATATACTATATTTTATCTATCTTTTCATATTGAAAAATTCGCATGAGTTACATCTCGGAGAACTAGCTTTAGCATGATATGTCAGCTTGACTGGAATGGCACCATATTTTCACAGAACATTTGTGTAAAAATCAGTTTAGCATTGCCATATTGTTCACGGTGAATGAAAGAAAATATTAGCCTATTACTGGGAATTAGGTGCTCCATTTTGTTCAGAGTTTGCCAGCACATGCATCTTCATTTCTTCAGCTTGAGATTATCATTGTCAAAAGTTTAAAACACATATTATGAATAATATTGTTTACTTCATTTGATTGCAACAAATCTAGATATATCACTGCATGAGACGATAATATTAAAATAGCAATAAATTTTTGGTATATTCTGGCAACAATCATAATAATAAAACTGAATTACTTTAACATCAGCCGAAGAAACAGAAATAAAAAACTGACATTACTTAAAAACACTTTGTTATAATATAAAATTACAATTTAATTTAAGATCAATGTAAGATCTAGAATGGCTTATTTCAAAACTTTGTTATATAATTGTTGTCAAGCTCCGATTGCATCTGTTGATGTCAAGACTCATGTTCTGCAAGGGTCGCTGCAGTGTTGACTTAAACATGAGGCTAACTAATGTATGTAAATGTGTTACATAGAGTTTTATTATTATTATGATGATAACCCAAATGTACAGTTTAAACTCTTTATAACGAAACTCAAGGGACCGAGCATTTTTTATCGTTTTATATATATATATATAGTTTAAGGTAAACCATCCAAATTGCGCTCTTTTCTACGTTATAGAGAGTTTATCGTTATAAAGAATAATAAATAATCAAAGAGTTTACACTATATATGAATAAGTATCCATTGGATTGATATATTTTTTCTTTTTTCAGAACTGTTAAGACACTTGTACATACACTGGTGAAAATGAAAGGAGCGTCAATAACCAACCACTTAACACAAATACCAGATGTGAACGAGTCTGATCTCTATCCTTATCTGCATAAAGTATTAAAGGTGAGGAAGTTAACACGTTTAGTAATGAGTTTTGTTTTTTATAAACCTAGTGAGGTAATTCATAATAAACTACTTAATTATTACAATAGTGATTGTACTCTAATTGATACTTTTTTCCGTAGCAATTGAAACTGGACGACAAAAGAGATAACACCGCGGAATCACTTAACGGTGGGGGTGTCCCGATGGGCGTGAGTAGCGTCGGCACAATGTCGGGCAACGTGGCACTACACGCTGGTAGACTGCCGCGAGCTTTGCACGAAGAACTGGCGCTTATACTGAAACGTATCGGCTCTAAGGAACATAATCGTGAAGCCCTATCGCAACTTTACGATCTTAGGGTGAGTTGACCGAACGATCTTTAATGGCATAGTGATTCAGTCAACTATATTGGTGTTCATCTCGATCATAAAAGTTCGTCGTGCAAAATGCACTCTCAGACGTTCTTGCTGAGTAGACCTCACTAATATAATGAATATATAATAATGAAATATGAATCGACGTCGCCAAATGTTTTTCCATAGATGTTTAATATGTATGGGAATAACAAAAGTCATTTGCAACAATAAACAGCACACAGTTTACATGGTGAGTGATTCCTGTGGCCCATGACAACCATATTCAGACTGGATAAGGAACCATAATCCAAATATGTTGTCTAAGATGGAATGTCACTCATCACTAATAATAAAAGTCTCCCTCTGACACTTAACAGTCGAAACACAGCATTGGATCCTGCTAAATTACACTGGTATTTTGTGAGGCTGTGTTCCTTCCCCTGTCGAGCCAATACAAATTGCAACGTGGCTCTTTCAATATCAATATTAAAGCTATTTCATTAAATGAATACTATATACAGGAGCCTTTGGCGCTTCTCAATACCTTGTTTTTTTTTTTCTGTTTTTTGGAACTAAAACATTACATATGAAGTATATAATAAATATGTTAATTAAATGTATATTATACAGGAACGTCACCCAGAGGTAGACATTTGGACGTTTATGCAAGGCTCGTCATTCTACTTCCGCAACTACGTGGAGCGCGGGCTGCGGGAGGTGGCTGAGCAACGCAAGATAGCAACAGTGCCAATGTACAAACACGACTATAAAAGCGAAAATATTGGTGAGTTATATGATGTAAAATGATTATTATTCAATAGAACGAAAGTTATATTACAATAACAATAGAACGTAAGACAACATAGAGAATATGTCTGAATGCATCTCCAACTTGGTATAATAATATATTTCAAACTGATATGTAAATATATTTGTAATAATTCCTCTCTCATTGAGGTCGTGAGGGAACAAACATTGCTGTAACTAGTTGAGCATTTTCCTGTTTTGTTCTTTTGGATTGTTCTAAATTCGATTTAACGTTTAACGGCAGTGTCGTCTCATCATGAGGTTAGGTACCTAAGCTGCAGTGTCGAGGTTCCTAAGTTCAATTCCTAGTTGAAAGACAACATTCGTACAACACTAGTTGTTGCCGTCGTTGTTGTAACTACAGTGGTAGAGCAATGCTGCAGTTTGTTACTAGCTGCATAATGAATGGGTCAGCTCGAACGGGGAAGAACCACGCCCTCACATAATACCAGCGTAAAATAACAGCATAATACTGGTGGGTGTAGGGATCCGGAGACCTTTATTACTGGTGATGGGGCATTCCATCTCAGTCCTCGAGGGTGACAACGCATCTGCGTTATGATTCCTTGTCAAGGTATGATGTCATGGGCCGCAGGCATCACTTACCATCAGGTGAACTGTGTGTTGGTTTGTTACTCTCAATATAATATTTTTTGTATAAAAGATAGAGGAAACAAATTATATACTTAGGTCTTAACTAAAATAAGATAATTACGGGTAAGGGATATACATGATTAGTAAATGAGGGAAATAGAGTAAATGGGTCTTCTCTTTACACAGGTCATTTATATATACCATACTATAGATACATCATACATTTAGCATATAGACACCGACAACTAACCTTCAAAAAGTGCCTTAATTCTAGAGCTTTACTAGGTTTTTATAACCAAACCAAATAGATAGCTAAAATTGAGTTTTAATATGCTAAAATGTATTTTATGAAAAGTTCAACCCCAGAGAGCCAATGTACTTGGTAACAGTTGCTTTCTTTCTCCACCGGTGGCCCTAACACATTAAAAATTATATTACCATGTTCTCGTAATTTAAAAACATCATGTGTTAATATAGTTACAATGTTATTGTTGTTTTTCCTTATTGAATGCCAAAGGTAAAGAGAATTTACAACTTTCTTTGGAGAATTTAGTGTAACTTGTGTGGAATTACACAAACTGTATTATTATTGTTTTATATTAGCATAAAAGTCAGCCACTGCAGTAACAAGAGAATTAATTAGACCTTTATATACTGGTGACGAGGCATTCCATCTCAGTCCTCAAGGGTGACAACGCATATGCATTATGATTCCTTGCCAACGATGAATGTAGATGTCATGGGATGCAGGAATTACCTACCATCAGGTGAACTGTGTGCTTGTTTGTTACTCTCAATGTAATATTGAATAAAAACTATGAGCTATCAAGTTCCCACCAAAAACTCTTAGTTGAATGTAGTTATTTATTTTTGCATAATGGCATTAGAATAATAATAAAAAAAATTGCAATTGTAACCAAATACAGTCAATTTAAAAAAAAAACAAAAAAAATCCTTTAAACTTAAATTCATTGTCACAAGGCAAGTAAGTATCCTTGTGACAATGTGACAATAAAATTTAAGTTTATAGGTTTTTTCTCCATATGTACATAAAGTTACTTGGTGTAGATAAAGATAACTAAGCTATACACTGTCGGAGTCTTATGGTCCTTCAAATGCTACAGATCTCGCCATATATGTTTATCCCAATTGGGCTAAAAGTCGAGAAACATATCCTTATGTTAGCCAATTTTTTTAATTTCAGATATCAGTAACGAGAACGATGAAAAATCGTATGTTACCTTCCTCGAACGTCTGAGAGCTTTACAGGTAAAATACTTTATATCTTACTAACATTTCAACATATTATATAGTATATATTAGTGCCACTGGGTTGGTTCTCATAGGCAGTGGTAGAGCTACAGCGCAGTTTGTTTCTAGCTGCAGAATGAATAGGTCAACTCTACCGGGATAGGAAAAGTCTAAAATCATTAACATCTTCGTTTGACATACACTTTCTATAGATTTGGTAACAACAAATGTAGTTTGAATAAGTAAGCTTTTTAGAGACAATAACTGGTCCTTTTATCCATTTGTAATAAATATTTAATTATTGTGAGTTTTTTTATTTAGATGATATATTATGATTTATTTCACACACGATTTTTTCAACACAATGTCTTCTATACTAGAGTTGTTTATTTTCAAACACGCACGCGCTTAATATTTGTTAGTAAGTTAATTAAATCATCCGTGTTCTTGTTGGATTGTTAACCTATTGTATGTTATTAAACTATCAAACGCATGTATTATATACTGTGGTGGATTTTAAAATATTTTGTTACAGGCTAAAGCCGGTTTGAAGACTGACTCGAACCCATCATCGCAGCCGCGCACGCCGGTGGGCGATAACCGCGCGCTCGCTGAGTCTATCAACGAAAACACCTTACCCCGAGCACATAGCATCGATCCACAGCTTGAAGTGAGTACATTTATAACTTTTCCATATAAAACTATTCATTCAAAATAGGGCCCACTCTAGTTAATCTCGAATTTCGTCTAAAAAAAATTGTTGAGTAGCAAATAGTGAAGTTAAACATTTCGAAGTTTTGTTGACATGTTTATCTAACGTCATCAATGTTTCAAGTCAGGAATTCAATGGTGGGTAGACAAAAAAAGGGAAGTACTCCAAAAAACGTTTATTACTCAAATTCTGTCACATTCTGAATGTTACAGTCGCACGTCTACTTTTTCCATTTCGACTTGATTTCGGTGTTACTCGCGATCATTATGCCTGGCTTTCGGCGTCATATGGATGTGGAAACAGCAACAAGAGCAGTGTTTATGCTTTAGGAGGAAGAATCTCAGAGATCAGTGGCAAGACGTCTTGGTGTGTCGCGACGAGCTATTCGAGCGTGGTAACGCTTTCTAAAGACAGGTAGTGTCGCGAGGAGATCTGGATCAGGAAGAGCGCGAGCTACAACCGTCCAGGAAGACCGGTATACCGGATATCAGATTGACTGCACGTCGAAAGCGTACGATTCCCGTCCGCGTCTTACAAAATCGACTGCGGCAATCGACTGGCACACGAATTAGTGATCAAACCATTCGAAATCGGCTCGACAACGAACGAAAACGTTCCAGATCTCGTGTTATTCCTCTAAAATTGACAAGAGCGCATCGTGCAGCACGTTTGAGGTTTGCTCGCGAGCATGCGGAGTAGACAATGGACAACTGGAGAAATGTACTCTTTACGGACGAAAGTAAAGTGAAGTTTTTCAGTGATGATCGTCGAGTGCGCGTGTGGGGAAGAGAAAGAGAACGCTTTTCAGAACCTTGCATACATGAAACGGATCGTTTTGGGGGTCCAAATGTTATGGTGTGGGCTGGAATAAGCTTGCTCGGTAAAACTGAGCTGGTAATTCTGGAAGAAGGCTCCATAACTGCCTCCCGGTATGTCGATCGTATAATTCGGCCCCATGTCCTCCCATTTTCACAAAGAGTGGGTGAAAACTTCGTCTTTATGCAAGACAATGCTCGCCCACATACAGCGCGAACAACCCAGAGAGCTCTCTCTGAAGCCAATATTATGGTTTTACCGTGGCCGGACATGAGTCCCGATCTTAGCCCCATTGAACATTTATGGGACCAATTGAAAAGAAATCAGCCTCAAATCGAACTTCAGTAATGTGGACTAATCGAAAAGAGCTCATAAACGCCCTAAAATTGTGTTGGGAGCGAATACCCGAGGAAAACATCACCCACTTAATTGAAAGTGTCCCAGATAGATTCAGAGAGTGCATACGGAACACAGGAGGACCTACCGCTATTAAGCACCATCAAACTCATTGATTTAGTCAATAATATAAATCAAAATTAATCTTTACTTAAATCAATAATTTCCAAAAACTTTCCTAAAAACTGTAAATTTTGCCTAAATTCCATAAAATTGGCAAAACTTACTCTTGTTAATGTTCACACACTTCCAAAAACCTTAAATAAACCTTATATATATATATATATATATATATATATATATATATATATATATATATATATAATTCATAAACTGACATAAGCAATAAGTCTTATAAGTAAATTATAAATTAAATATAAATGAAATAATAAGTAAATTAAAATAAAAGGCGATAAATGTTAACACCTGGATAAAAGATATGATATTATTTATTTACAAAACCCTTCAATTCTTCAATATAAATGATAAAAAAGTATATTTTATCATTTATATTGTATTGGACCATGGTAAATACGTTGAGCAAGGTCTGTCCCCGGCATTGAGATGTACTAAGGTGTTAATTTATTATAGTGTAATGTTTATTAATATTAATTACTAAATTAATTTTTCAGTTGCACAGTCAATCGGTATCGCAGAAGAACGAAGCAGCAGTGGATGCGCTTCGTCTGAAATTGCAACAGATCAAGAGTTCCTCCAAAAGATAGGCCCCCCCCTTACCCCTATGAGGTAGTTTATCCACAGCGATTATACTAAAATTGCGATGATATTCGATTTCACTTCCTATGTTTATGGTAGATAGGTGTTACAACGACGGCACGTATTTGTGATATAGAACGCTTCACTTCTAAAGACTAAAGGCAATCTCATCCATTTCTTACATGATACCGGTGCGCTTATCATTAAGTTAGTTCCTACAGCAATTTTAGAATTAGATATATCACATTTGGAAAGGCCTATTTGAATGTGATGGGCATGATTAACGTCCAGAATATTGCGCCCCTTACTATGAATCGAGTTTATCATGACAATACGGGATAACAGTATCGCATTAATCAGGGTATAAGACGCTTTTAAAAATTATCGTGGACGTCATGGTAAGGGGGGTTTGAAAAGTGACAAGGTTTTAATGCTATGAGAATTAAATCCTGGTTGGATATAAAAGTGTTTTCTTGCCCTTTGCGGACTGGTGACTGATATAAATAAAAATTGATGTAGATAATATTGAAACATAATATTTTCGTTTAAAATTTTCTCCTCGATTCAGGGCATATATTAGCTGTCCTTAAACACCGTTATTCACACGAAATTTGCACATAATTGCACATTGTATGAAAATATGATAACCTTAAAATTGTATGCCCCAATAAAATAATTTTAATCCACTCCTATATTGACGTATTTATGACAAAAAGCTATAATTTCGGCTTAAAGATACAACCATGTTACTAAATATTTATAGTTAGATGCAAAACTGAAATAATATGCCAGTGATATTAAAATAAAAAAACCAACTATAACCTTATTATAGTAGAAATAAAAAAAAAACTATTTTTGGTCTGATCTTCTATCATTCCAGATTCATAAGTCAATGTAGACTTCTTAGGAATAGAAACCTACAATTGATAAGTACATTTGCATATAGAGAATTGTGATTCATTGTATTTATCTCTCCGTTTAATTTATATTATGGATGAATTGGAAGACAAGGATCGCGATATTTTGTGATTACTTTCAGAGAATTTAAATCTTTATATAAAATTATTGGCAGTCGTCATCAATTAGTTTTGTAAAAAAAACTTTTTAAGCTGTGACGAGGCCAACTTTAGAATTACCTTTTAAATTTCTCATTGTCACATGCTCGAACCGAACTTATAATATGTAACCCAAACATTCCCACAGTATTGGTTTTCTATGTACAAATTTTTAATTCACACCATCATACTATTTTATCTCTCACTAAATTCATTATTTATCATCTTGTTTATTAATAATAAATGCTCATATAAATTGTTTCACATCTTTTATATTTTGTTCAATTTTCAGTTTCAAAAAGTTGACATGAAAAATAATTAGTTTTAATTGATTTAGTTATTGAAACAATGCATATGAGTTTTTAATAAAGTAATTTTTGACTGATTTTTTGTGGGATTCGTATATACGTTTTGTTTTTCAATTTTACAAGTTATCGGTGTATATATGTTGTGTTTTTCCATTATAAGTTACACCCAGTGTGTTGTGATTGCTTACTTTTTCAATTTATTTTGCTACTAATTTATCTAAATGTTAAATGTGTAGTCCATTTGTTACTATAATTCAGTTTTTAATGGGTGTAACTTCTTATTGTTATTCTAGATGTATTCATGTTCGATTCTCAGTAATAATTTTGACCCCTGTTATTATAAAAAAAAACTACGATCATTTTCCTGCTATAATTTTCACATGGATTTTCTACATATTTATCGATACAATTACGTATAATATAATGTAGTTAAATTATTAATGCTCACAATACATTCGATTGAAATGTTTCCATGAACATTACAATCGAATGTATTTCTTTAATTGTTTTGTACACTTTATCGTAATTGTATGGATTCAGCGGTCAAAAAACGTAAAAGTATATTTTCGGAGTGTCGAATATATTGATGGAAAGTTGATTAATCGTTTTTAATTATCTCTAGTTTATCTGTTTGCTTTTTATTATTATACTTGACCTATTGATTAATAAATACGAGCATTTATTTATTCTATGTAAAATAATGTATTAAAATCATTATGTAATTGGTAAATAAAATTAATAAAACCTTTTGCATGTTTTTTTTTATCCGTGCAATAAACTTAAACTAAGATTTAATTTATTATATATTTTAAATTTTATGTTTATAAGTCAATATCAAATAAATATAAGCGACAAGATCGAAGGAAGATGGTTCGAATGTAGTAAGCGTTACGTTATTAGTTCTAGTGCCAAAAAGCAAACGCAGGACTCGGGTGAGTTGATAGGAAAGCAATGATTCTATTATAATTCGCGAATACGCGCCCCACTATTCATTATTGGGTGTTCCCGCGGTGTACGAACCAAGTACCGAGAGGATCCTAAATATATGGTGTGAGTAAACTACTTATCTTGTATTATGCCTAGAAAAATTATTTGAACATCGACGGAATTCGGTGCTGAATTAAATTAAAACTTAAATAATTTGTAATTATTACGAAATTTAATAATGTTGCACCTTATTTAAAATTTCGAAATGGTCCTTCAGAATAATTCAACAAGCTGAGGATAGAGTCCTTATTTTTGAATAAGACAATTGGTAACGAAAACAAAACGAAGGATTAGGGATTGCGTAGACTAATCAGTAAAAGTTAAAAATATGAAGAAATCTTAATGTCACCTCTTATTTTGTTCTATATCGAAAAGCCTTAATTTAAAAATAAAATTGTGCCAAGGCCCACACATAGACTGAATCTCTAACTTCCGATCGTATGACGGCGGAGAAGTTGCAGCTACGTTATATATTCTGCGGATGATCATAAAATAAATTAAATTGGGCAAGTTGATATATTTAATGTATCTAAAATTGATTACAAGGATACAGCAAAAATGTGCATATTGACACATCTTTTACTAATACGTGGCGATACAACAGAAAAACAATTTACAATGAACACTTGATAATAAATTTATTATTAAACTTAACAACAAAATGCAGCAATCGTGTTTTTCCGAGTACCCATATTTTAAGACTTAAGGAATTTATATTCTGATCTCCAAGCCACTTAGTGGTTGAGCTACACTGCAGTTTGTTTCTAGCTGCAGAATGTACGGATCAGCTCGACCGGGGTAGGACCACGCCCTCACAGAATACCAGCGTGAAATAGTTGCATGGTGCTGCTGTTTCGATTACTGGTGACGAGGCATTCTATCTCGATCCTCAAGGGCATCGTATATGTATTATGATTCATTGTAGAGGATGAATGCAGATGTCATGGGCAGCATGAGTCACAATCAGGTGAAATGTGCGCTCGTTTGTTACTCTCAATGTAATAAAAAAAATACTTTAAATACAAATTTTATATATATTATATTATACTAATGTATTAAATTCTATATTCGCTCCAAACATACTTTCCACTTCTTCTATATAACCCTTTGCAAGTTTACGGTTTCCTTCCGATTTTGCCTTTTTTCTGTGACTAAGTACCTGACTCATTCGGACAGAAGATTTTTTTTAGGCCTGTTTGGCAGATAAAGATAAAGAGTAAACATGGCATGCCATAATGAAATTAGTCCGTTGTGAGACTTATCAACACCGCTTGTTTATATCCATTCCCTGTTAAAAACAAACTCTTTCGCGAATGCGTTATTAGTGCACTATGCATGAATCTATTCCCACTTTCTTTCCTTCAGCGTTAAGGTTCTTGCAGACATTATCAGTTAAGAAAACAATATGTCTGTATCTAAATTATTTTAATTAAAGCTCTGAACAATCTACAACTGTACCTAGAATTAATGCTACTCTCTCAGTTGTAGAGTAAAAACGAATTCTTACAAAATAATCCATGAAACAATGTTCGACATAATCATGTTTATATCAACTCAAACTCTACAGTAAAATGTATTCAATATCTTTACAAATTTTGTCATCAGCTTATCAATTGTAAAAAGCCCGCATACAAGTTTATGAACCAACTACAGATTTTTATTATACATTATTTATTTGGGCATTGGGAACAAAGCTTTGCCATGATGAGAAGTATTTGTAAGTGATTATTATTTTCATGTTTTTAACATTAGAATCGTAAATTATTTAATGGCCATTAATCAAATTTATGCGTCATCAATTTTCCCATATTTAACAAGAGTTTTAATGTCACAGTATAATTACACGTAACGACTTAAAATAATTTCAAGTTAATAAATAAAAAAATAAGATAAATCAGGCGGAACAAATGTCTCCGTTGAACAATTATGACCGACTTGAATGTGCTAGTGATGCGACATATACGTACATTTTTCTGTTTGAATATATCATAAATTAATTAGTTATGTTCAAAAATAAATAAAAATCCATACCAAGAGATTTTCAAGACTTCGTAAGTTGAAAGTGTCAATGGAAGCACAGTACTGCAGTAAAGATGCACCATGAGGCCGTCGTAAGACTTGGAGTTCAGCAAACTACCTCCCAGTCCCAATCATGAACTCGCATACAGACTATTATAGCGCCCGGCAAACATCTTGAATAATATATTTCATTGCACAGTAGACGATTTTTCAGTCTCTTTGGTTGAGCAAAGGGTCGCGGGGGGATATCGAGCGCGTGCGCTTTCTATTGGTTAATCTGTCGGCCTTTACGTCCCGCGTCGTGCGTGCGTTCCAATTGCTCCCGAATACACTTGCGTGTAGTTTTGTTGACCCAAATTCGTTGTTGATTGTTTTCGTTAAGTTATAATTGTTTGTAGTTTTTTTCTGTTGTTGTTATTGGAGTCTTATTTGTTTATTATTTTTAAGTTTTTTTGATTGTTATTGTTTGACGTGTTGAGTATGCCACGAAAAAAAAAGTAACATTGTTCTAAAAAGACAAGCCAGGTGGCATATGATGTATTCTTCCATGAAACAAGAATCGTCTAAAGAAATGGAAGTATTAAAAAGAACAGCACAAGCTACAACAACTCCTGTAAGTACCGTCAGGCGGGTAATTAAACAAAGTAAAGAGTCTGAGTTTCTCACTGCGTTTAGAACTCCAGGAAAAAAAAGTCTGGCAAAAAGACAATCACAGGGATCGACAGTTTCGACAAATCGGTGATTAAAAGATGTGTGTGCACAATTTTCATATCACTGAAAAAGAACTGCCTACTGTGGCTAAGCTCCAAAAGAAATTAAAAGAATATAAACAGTTTAATGGAACCGAACGCAGTCTTCGTCGAATTTTAAAGGAGTTGTGATTCCGGTGGAACAGAAAATAATCGAAAATTATTAATTGAGAAATCAAATATTCGATTTATGAGGATCGAACACCTTCAAAAACGAATAAAATATCGACAAGGAAGACCGATTATTCACACGGACGAATCATATGTTAATTCTTCCCCCTCAAGTTTAAAATCTTTAGACAGATGGGTCCACAAAAGGGCTCAAAACACCACTGTCAAAAGGCCAACGAGTAGTCATCGTCCATGCGGGATCAGAAGTTGGGTTTGTAACCACTTTTATTATAAAAATAGTTGTCTAGTCAATTATTACCAAACCTGCCACCGAATTTTGAAAATTGGCAAGGGCCACGATCAAGGGCTATATCAGCAGTAAAAACGTAAATTGGAATGTTGACAAAGTTATGGAACTAGTGAAAGAAAAGGAGGCATTAATGGGCGCAAGCGAATGGCACAAACTATGTCAAAATGTTAAGGATATTGAGAAGGAATATATAAAGTGATCATAACGTAGATACAGTCACTGATCAATTTATAATTTTCTCTGTATATGAAAGTGATGATACGGATAATGATAGTGACTCGAATAGTCATGATGTCTGATGACGAAGATAGCGACGAAAATGACAATAACGAACCAACCCCGAGCACAAGTTCAGCTGCTACTATTTTTGATGGAAGGAGTAACATTTTTATCAATGTTACGTGGTTATTTATCAAAAATTATTAACTTGATATGTATTGTCGTAAAATACAAAAGTAATAAGAGTTTTATGCATGTCTTTTATATTTTTTAACATTCCCAATTAAAACAAATACTTTAAATATGTCAATTATTTTGTCCAAAAGGCGAATTTGTAACCACTACGCCGCTTTTTGTTCGAGAAGTTTGCCGGGCGCTATAGTATTTCTTATTTGGTATATGTTGATTTATATATACTTAATAAAATAATACGTTTTAGAATAATCAATCGATAATACCTATGTTGTACAATTGTTTAACCTTATATTTTCTAAACCGTGAACACATCATGAAATCTTTCCGTAATGTAAACAATTACCTACAAATTGTAGATTCTATTTTAAAAAAATATCTACTTTAATCAAAACCCTTATAAAACGTTACTTTAAAAATATTTCTTATACAAGTTAAAACAACACAGTCATATCTAGTTGTTGTATATAAAAAATTTATAGTACTAGTCGATTCGAGCTACGAGAAAATTTGTACGATCGTGTCCTTATCCCGATCTTTTATTAAAAATCATAAATCATTATCTAATAGAGCGTCAATGTCTTTAAGCAAATCTTTTTCACTAGTATCGTTTATACTTAAATTCTTGTGACAGCTCGCTACCACGTCGGGTACGTTCTTAACTAGACTTAAATCGAGATCTGATATAATCACATCGGTTTCATCTACGTCCCCACATAAATCAACGACATCTATTGGGTCACCCATTTTTGTGGAATCTACGTCTATTATTTCAGTATCCAACAATTTGTCGACGTTATTACATTCAGATATCTCAATACTAACAAATTGTACCTCGGTATCTGATTCGTTGTCAGTTTTATTGGTGTATTCGACAAACTCGTCTCTGCCATCACTGTTCGCGATGCAACTACTCGTGTGCCTATTTCTAATCAGTCTTGGTTTTGAGGTTTGTTCGCCTATTTTTATTCTTTTAAATTCATAACAATTATCAACTAATTCGTCTTCTTGTATATCATAAATATCACTTAGTTCAGAAAGTGTCCGCTTTCGGTTTGCATTATCTGTAAGTTTCTGTTCAGTTTTGGATATATTAGGTTGCGTGGTCGCATTTTTGTCGAGTTTTTTATAAACTATTGAATTGCTTCTAACTACTTTAATTATTTTGTTACCTGTTGTAGTATTGATTTCTTGGGTAGATAGTTTCCTTTTCCTGCTCAAGTTTAATGTTATTGGTGTGGGGTGTATGATCTCGGAGCCTTTTTTCTTAGCCCTAATTTCGTCTAATGAAAGAACCTTAAAATCTAGAGTACTCCGACGTTCCGTGTTCTGATTGCCGCCCGCAAGTTCGTCTAGCGATACGCGATCGTACTTGGAGGATAGGTTGGTTCTCACTATTTTACGTTCCTTGGATTGTTCTATAACATGCTGCCCTTCGTAACTATAGAAGGCAGCAGATTCAGCTTGTATCTTCTCGAGCAACAGCAGTTCCTGTGACTTAGATCGTGCGTTTTTCTGCGCGTCATCAGGCGAGACAGTTTTGGTTGGCGTCGAGGAGGGGGCGCTTTCGTTATCCGACTCTGCAAGAACACACGAAGCCGCTTAGTCAATGCGATCGGTACGCGGGTATGATTTTCGTAATTAGTTTTGATACGACCCGTCGCGTTAGCTGGCGGTGTGTTCTTGCTGGTGCCGTTCTGAAAGCGACGCGGGGTGGGGCGGTCAAAAATAATTACAAAAATCATATTACGAAACATTTTTATTTAGTGGTTCGATAAATTAAACACATTACGAATTTAAAACAAAGCCAAAGTACATGTATTATCCTCCAATACCAGTTCCTATATAAGTAAGTTAACTATCTTAAATAAATCTGTCTAACACACGCTGCGCTATACTTTGATGTATTTAAATAACCATATTACTAAGATTAAATTAACAAAACAACAACCGCGTACAGTGTGAACAAGAGACTTGAATTGGGTTCAAGAGGTCCATACATTACTAGCTAGTTTTTTCGCATCTGTCTTTAGAATTAGCACATACAAAAGAAAGATGTGAACAAACCGTTCAATTGCACTTTGTTACATTGAGGTGTACATGTGCTGGCCCGTTTCAGTACTTCACAACATCAATCCTGTGTTTCGACATCGGGGAATAACAATAATACATTATTCAAACATCTTTGCACTTCTACATAAAGAGTGCAAATTTCACATATGTCTTTGTAGAGATTTAGTTTATACAAGATAATTATGCTCCGTTAACAAAACCATAACAATATATTAGTGTATGTATAGATGTATATATATATATATATATATATATACATATATGTTGGTATAACTTTGCGATAGTCTCTAAGAACACGACAGTCACGATGAAAAACAGTACAGGTATGAGCGAAACCAATAAAATTAAAAAACATCTATATTTTTAGTTAATACATTCTAGTTTAACAAAATGTATGCTTATTTCGTAATAAGATGACAATATCAATTTAAAAACAAAACAAAAGAATGTAACGACAGTGCTGGCTCGTGATACGGATGTTAATTAAAAGTAAGAAATATTATTGTTTCATCTAATCCTAACCCTCGCCCCTCCCCCCCCCCCAAAATCTCTGAGTCTATTTTATTTTTTTTGCTTCCATTCACTTTAAAACATTGTGAATTATTTACATACATAAATAATGACTAGGCGTACAATGGACCCTAAATAAATTTAAATACATAAGATTCCTTTTATGTTGTTTTTTTTTTCTGTAATCATAGTAATATAGGAACTTTTCTCTCAGTGCAAAAATATAAAAATCAATTTAGTACCGGATTTCAACTGAAAGAATATTATAATCTAATCACGACCTATATCAAAGTGCTATTCATGAATCACGTTAGTCAGAAGCATTATCATATTACCAACAACTGCTAAGCAATGATTTGCTGCATTTTTTTTTAGTTATATTTTTTTCTCAAAAAATTGGTAATACTATATGAAGCACGATAATTTTATACCTTTAATAGAGAGCACAGTAATATACATTTCATTTATTGCTGCCACAGTAAAAATTCAGTCGCTGGATTGCAGTGCTGTGCTATATAATTTATTATCTATTTTTTTTTCATATTATTATATTCTAACTACCTCACGGTGCGAAATACTAAGTAAACGGGGCCCATTAGCAATGGATATATAATGCTAAGCCCCCCTTTAACTCCCTACTCACTAACATACAAACAATTTAAAGGCATGAAGCTTTTTTTTTTCTTTTTCTCCTCTTCTTATAATTAATGAGTTACAATATTCGTGTATATATATTTTTATTTATATTTCCATATATTATTTAACCTATTTATTATGTACTTCTCTATCATAGACAAGGATTATATCAACATCTATAAAAAAAAAAACAAATATCTAGCGCAGTCATATTTCCAAACAACATTGGCAGTCACATACACATAGATTAAAAGTAGGACTGCATCATATTATATTTATCGCTATATAATCATAAATGAAAAAGCGAGAGATATTAATTAATCTAATTAGCTAAGATATGAAAAAGGTTATATTCTATAATTTATTTATTGCACATACAAAAATACCGACTTGATTTTTACTAAAACCTTTCAAGTCAGATTGAGAGCTAAAAATAATCTCTCAAATTATTGCGCATTGCATTTAAAAAGATAAACATTGTCTATGCCAGTATAAAAGAAAATGCTGCCTCTTCTGGCAAGCTAAAAGTTTAATAAAATAAATTAAATGAATCGTACTACAACATTTTTCTGGATTCAGTTTCTTAATAAAGTAAAACAGCACATAGCAAATGGCGTGTCATACGATAATACAAATATCCCGCTTGCACGCTCTAATTATGAATAGGAACCGAAAACTATTTATTTTAAACTGAATCCAATTAAAACATTCCATAAATACTATAATTGACTATTGGTCAATAAAGAAAGAAGTATAATTGAGTTAAATTTATTAATTCAATAAAACTTTTCGTCAATATCAAACCGGGAAGTGAAACAAAACTATACACTTTAAATATAAAGTAAAATATGCAACTGCTGTCTATACTTAAAACTTCCCAGCTTATAAATGGACTGTAAGGTAAATAAAACAATCTTAGTGAATAAAACTAAACGAAAATAAATATTGCTTTATAAACTAACACACTAACATATCCCTTTCTGTATTGTCCGCATAATAGGGTTTTACTTAAATTGGCACATAATTAAAAATAAGGCATTTAAACTCCATCAACAAATCTTTTAATGGATATTGTGAATTGCTCTAAATACTTAAACAGAAACTAATGCGTAGTTAGTGCCAAACTTCGTCGAGCTTAAGCAAAGTGATACTGTATTATTATAGTAAGGGTTCAAAAAGTTAAACATACTTAATCATTAACCCTACACCACAAATCACTCGTAACTAGAGAACGTATGACTTGTCAAATTGCTCAATTTTGTCTTTAGATCAATTCATATGAAATCGCTTAACAATATGACCACCAACCACATCATTGAATTATTTCACTATTTTTTTTTTGTTTCAAATCTCCTGTTAAGAAGAGTTATGGGAGCGGTGACAATTCATTTACGTCTCCATTATTTCATATAACTATGCCGATTATTTTTAAAACCGGTAGAAAATATTTAATCCCAAATCTACACAGGGAACATATTTTCGGTACTTAAACATTAACATTTTTGCGAAAGTACTAAAAACACCCAAGCAGTTTGAGAGACTCTTTCATGAACATATTTTTTATTACTACAATATTGTATTTATTTTGGGGGTCCATCAAAAAATGCATGGTTTGGTTATGTATGATGTAAATTATCCGATTTAACACTTTTATGAAAGAGACATTAAGAGACAAAACTAAAACTATATATTATCAATAACGTAAAACTGCCAACAAATATTTATGGATTGTGAAAAACGAAAAATCTCCTATGCCTTTCATCAATTATTCGTCTGAAAAATTAATTTTATAACAAAAGATCATAAGGATATATCAGCTTTAAGATTAAATAAAATTTAATCAACTTTATTTATGTGTTGTTTTACCAGGTTATCACAATTTCCACAAGACTGACAATTTTGATGGACCCAACAATCGTTCACATCCTTCAGCTATTACCAGTGGTAGTAGCTGAAGTTCCCAAACTGCTGAAATGGGGCTTAGTACATATAGTTTCAGTAGAGTCGCATACCTTCCTCAAAGTTGACCACCAGAGGGTCGACAGGCAGTGGGGCGTAGGGGTTGGGTGCTTCGTGTGGGTGTCCGTGGGCATGGGCGTGAGGTGGCAACACTCGTCGAGCGCCCAAAAGCTCGCTTGTGGCTGGTAACACTCCCAGTATCGCAGAGTCTAGCACCACTGTCAATTGTAATATGGCAATAAGTTATTTAAAAATAAATAAAGAAGGTTTTCTGTTCTATACTAGATTGGGGTAGACTGATATATTGATTAATATTCACATTTAATCTAAGTTTATTTAGTATCATATGAAAGAGAATGCACTGGTCACTTATGATTTCATCTTAAAAAGTATTATAATAACAATATTTAAATCAGTTAAGAGCCTACAATTATGTTGACCACTGCAGACAAATGTCATCGGCGATTTTTACAATAATGTAATTTAACAATTATTCATTAACGGTCATTACATTGAAAAATCTGTTACACACATTTTTTTAAAATATATTTGAACAGTTATTAGATTATTGCTGCTTAACAAATGAAACACAGTTACTTATTAAGTATGCATATGGTATTCTATAAGTGTGGTCATTCTACAATCTAGCATATTTATTTGTGCTATAGTTATTTTACAAGCTGCGGAGTGGGACTACTATCTATAATTGTAGATAATATGTTAAAGTAAGCAAACAACTAGATTTTGATTTCCTGTTTTAGTATAAATTAAATTGTTCATTATAGTTTTAAGTGCTTATCATTGGGGATTACCCTGTCTTGGAATTTGCCAGCTGGATTGGTTGTGGGTAACAAACTGTCATTGGCAGACAATATATGATACTGCCGTAGGAATCCCTCTTAACCCAAACACCTAATAGATAAGGAGGGAAGAAATTTGTGGCGAGGTCTGGTTTTATTTATCTTAAAACTTCATTGCAATACACTGTTGGCATTGACAGACAATATGTATAAAAAAAACAGTTTGTGTGCTGCACAAATAATCGTTTTTTATACTTAGTTTGTGTGATAGCACAAGATAGACCTTGGTAATAATTCAAAACCTGAAATTAAGAATTAGTTGGAAAACAGGCATTAGTTCAAACTTACCATATTATGAATATCCTTAATACATTCTGATGAACACACACAAATTATCACTGATGCAATTTATACTCCAGCAACAGAATAGCAACTAAGTACAATCTAACTTAAAACTGGAGTATGAATTTTAAAAAATAAGTAATGTTTACTTGAATATGGATGAAGCTAGGTTAGGCCACAAGGATTACTTAGGATGAGCTGATATGATACGCCAATTTGTTGTAGTGATAGAGCTACTTTGCAGTTTGGTTCTAACTCCAGAATGAATGGGTCAGCCCTAACGAGGTATGGCCACACCCTCACAGAACACCAGTGTGAAATCACCGGTAACGAGGCACATTCCATCTCACTCTTTAAGGGTGACAAGACTTCTGCATTATGTGTAATTACCTTGTCAAGGATGAATGCAGATGTCATGGGCCATAGGAAGTGCTTACCATCAGGTGAAGTGTTTGTTACATTCAAAGTGATAAAAAAAACTGAGTCTAATAAAATATTTCTATTTGTCACAAAGTAAAGAAGAACTCTGACCACTAGGGCAACATTATAGTATTAATGACAAGTACCTTGTCGTTGTTGTTGCCATAGCAACGGTACCGGAGCTGGTGCTGCTACTGGTGGCGCGATGCCCGCGTTCATGGTCACCTGCTCAACTGAGGCCTCAGGCACAGCCGGTGTTGCCTGTAATCACAAAAATACGAAATGAAGCCCTAGACATCAGGTCTAGCTAGGTCATAAGAAACAATGGCAATACACTGCTCAGCAGAAGAGTAAATAAGACTGTTTGTCATTAGTTAGGATTAGAAAAAATAAAACTGGTCTGCCATGGATAATAACAATTAAAGCCAAAACAATGAGTATGAGACCCCAGCGTATTACATCATATCATATCACATATTTCTCATTATTACATTTAAATATATTTTGAAATAGCTGAGAACTGCATCTTGTTGCAATATATGGAAAGATGTCACGATGGTGATACAATAAATTGAAAAATACACCTGTTATTGGTGTACATATCAGAATATAATTAAATAATACTCAATATATGAAATGTTCAATATGTATATTTTCATTGCAGATAAATAAATAAACATACTTACATAATAATTAATTCTCAACTTAAAATGTAACTACTGAGAAATTAGATTTTACGTCACCAGATTTGATGTTCTTAGCATTTTTCCTTTATTGATAAAATTTTTGGCACAGCAATTTAAGCGTAATATAATGTCTTTCCTAACAACAAATATAGCTTGTGAAATTTGAATTGAGTATTTTATAATATATAAATATCTCCATAATAAATAGGAGAAACATAATAATATAGAACTTGTAGTAAATTGTAAATTTAATTTAAATTGTATACAAGTAGTTATATAATTGTATTATATAACAAGTATTTTTATTGTGGCAGAGACACTGCAACTAGTTTCTAGTTCTGTAAATGTGTTGATTCAACCAACACAGATCATACACAGAATAGTAGAGTGAATTAGCATCAGAGCGCTGATGAGTGTTACTGATAACAAGATTTTCCATCTTAGTTGTCAAGGACGTGATGAGAATGTCTTGACTCTTGAGATGGTGTTCATGAGTCACAATCGTCAATTAGTATGGTATTAGGTGAAGTGGCACTTGATACTTACAACAATTACTGGGGCCGGTTGACTAGGAGCAATGCCATCGGTACGAGCATCAGGGTTCTTATGCATGAAGGGGCAATGCTTCTTACGGCAACCACCTGGCTGATTCTCCCAATAACAGGGAATTTGCTTACGATTTTTCTGTAACGTTAAAAAATATTATATAAATTAATCATTGAGTAGATTAAAATTTGCCAATCCTCTTATCAATCAACTTTTCAAGGTCAGATGTAAGATTTGATTTAATTAATTAAAACAGTGTTGAGGTTATGTTCACATTAGTAGGAAATAAAATATTTAAGGTTCATTTAGCAAAAGTTTCCTTCAGAAAGCTAAATATAATATGAATACAGAAATTTTAATTGCAAGTAAATATTTCAAAGATGTGTAGTCTGCCAATTCACACAGAAACAGCATGGTATATGCATACAAACAAGCATTCTTATGTTCCGATACACTCTCTAAAGAAGCCTATACCCAAAAGTGTATATAGAGGTTGTTACTTCGCTATAATCAATAATCTCATTGATTAAAGTGAAGTAAAATTCAGTTTTAAATTATTACTTGATGCATCTAATTTTTGCTACCATTAGAATGAGTTGGCTTAAATGGAGAGGGGCCCTGTAACTGATGTTTTGTACAGTAAATAAAACACAAAATAATTAATGGTAATAAAGCATATATATATATTTTAATCCTAGCATATAACTTTGCAACTGTATACTTGAGGACGAATGTGGGTGTCTATAAGCAATTGTGTGCATAGTGTATAATGTGGGTGTGTATAAAGCATTCACAAAAAAATAATAATCATTTAGGTAAAAAAAAAAATCAGATATTTAAAAAACATTTGCCTTTCACTTAACTGTCATAATAAAACTACTTGCTCAATCACTAATAGTGTCAGATAAATTATGCAAGTTATATGGAAGTAATTACTATATCAAATTCCGTAAGAAAAACCTTTCTAAAGACTATGCAATATTTAAGCTTTCACAATTTCCTGTTTGAAATATGTAGATGGCGGTTCTCAAGTAATAAATAAATAATATTAATATTGGTATTAGTATAGGTTCCATAAATAAAGCAAAATATAGAACACAATGATTATTGGGTTAGAAATACATATTGAGGAAAAAAAAAAAAATGATGATCAGAGAAAATATTGTGTATCACAGGAAGCACTTGGACAAGGATACAAATTCGCTATCAACAGATCAAATTAGGAGTCTACATTAAATTGGGATATTTTTATTTATATTTTCATTACAGATATACTGTAACCCAATTTAATTTAGCTCATTATGGGTTACTTTAAATGTCTGAAATAAAGACAATTATTATAATATTTGTGTTGCAATTATTAACCTTTTTTACATAGTCGAATTAATAAATGATGTAATAACTATATCAAAAATTAAAGAACATTCTAACTGCAACATATATACATTTATGTTGTAGTTAGAAACTAGCTACAGTATGGCTCTACTACGGTTAACTTTAGTTTTGTTTCAGTTATCAATATTAATTTTAGCACATTCATTTGTGGAATACCCATAAGATAAGTTTATCAGTTGTTAAAGACAATTAATTTCTCTATACATACCCTCAACTCCATGTGGCGCAGTTTACAACGCTTGTCGAGGCATTTGCCCTGTTGCCATGCAGTACACATAGTTTCACAGCCCAGTGCTGATGGTTCATGACGGAATACACAGTTGTCACCCTGGAATTTATAGATATATATATGCACCCAATGAAGTTTCTTGAAAGTTCTTTGACAATTAAATATAGATGAAAGGACTTATAAAAATTATATATAAAAAAAGATGAAGATAGAAGTTACCACATTTTATTGGTGGCATTTTCTATGTTCATTAAATATTCTTTATGGGCATATAAAATTAATTTAAGATAGTAGAAAAAAGGGGTCCAAATACATACAACGATATGGGAGCATTGTACTATTAATATCTTTGCATAATTATAATAAAATAATTTGACACTATAGGTTAGATAATAAGAATAGTTGTATTAATAAGTGTAAATAATAAAATTACCTTAATACACGTGGAATAGTAATAAAAATAACAATCATTAAATTTTCTGGGAGATTCCATGGTGTAATCAGCCGTTCAGGGCCTGAGAAAGAAAACACAGTGAACTTGTATTTCAAATAACCGTTACCATTTTAAACACTTTTCTGTGTAGTTCCATTATAGAAAATGTACAGAAATATCACCCATTATTCACCAAATAAATATTTTCAATGATAAGAAACCTGGTTTTTCAAAATGACAATATAACAATCACGTAGCGGCATTAATATTTCCAAATATATCTAAAAATACGATATTCTCCCAGACCACTTTTTACTCACCGTCTTAAGAACAAACTGAAGAATAATTGAATTAACAACAAATGTCTATACAACTGTTCTATATAATAAAAAATAATACGGACGTCACTATTAGAAAGAAAATGTAGTAGATATGGCGGACATGTGGCGGAAGGCGGACTTTCATTTCATTTCATCGGCAAACTCACCCAATAGTACGCTGTCTATGCCATCTCACAGACTATAAACTAATTATTCCAATATTTTCAAATTAATTATGGTTGCAGAAAACTTTAAATATAAAATAAGTAATCATGAATTCATTCTAATTTCGTTAATCAACTGATGTTAGAAGATCTTAATGTATTGCTAGTGAGCTAAGAATTGTGTTTGGTTTTATAAATAAAATTAATTACAATTGCATAACGTTATATTCAAACTTAAAAAATAATTATTCATTAGGGTTATTGCAGAAACTATAAAAATTACAATTTTTTTCAGATGCTCTCGCGGAACAGGGTAACGGTCCAAGCCGAGGTTCCCTCTTGGGAGCCTTTGTGCTGGTTACCCACTAATAGAGGTCTCGACTGAGCGCCATAAGCGCTCGGTCACCTCTCAACCTGGCGAAACTGTAAAAGCCCTCGGTCTAACGTTTTGGTAGAAATCGTCAGCTGAGTAGAGAGAAGTTCTAGTGAAGGTACTCCTTTAAGCTGTTTTAATTTTAAGAATCCTTATTACATAGGAATGACATGAACATATAATAGATTAGCCTGTCCGACGAGGTTTTGTATTTTTACTTTGAATCAAACCCAAAAACTTACTTAAGATTTTTGGTGCTATGCTGTGTGCTATTTTACCTATTAAATATATACAGAAAATAAATATCTTCACACACAAACTCACTGAGTGCCGTTACTTACAATCCCATCTCGAATATCCCCAGTGTCCGAAGGAGACTGAGGCACGCCCTCGACGACCCCGACGACGCGACCACTAGGGCCCAAGCCCTGATCAACACACTACACTTTACTACTACTTTTTGAGCCTAAGGAAATGCCAACGCATATTCGCCCTCTAGGGGGCGAGGACGGGTTATGTCGGACTCGCAACGACTAAAATCCCAAGGTGGTCGCCACCAACGCTTGCGAGGGGTCGCTCTCTCGCGGATCTCCGTAAGGAACGCAACCGCAACTCCCCTGTGCATCTCTGGGATGTCTTCTCTAGCCTGTCCCGGGGACGTGCGTGAAGATAGCACCCCCAGAACCCTCGCGGAACTATCACGTAGACTCGGTACGTCGTCGTACTGTCGTCCTCGTCGGGGCCTCTAATACTGGACGGTCGGAGCCTCCACCCCGATCGTCAGCGACCCGTAGGTCCCATTTACGGTAGGGGAACACCGACAGGAGGAGGCCAGCTTTCACCCATAACCACAGATAGGAGCATCGCTGAAGTTTCTTGCGGCACTTCTTCCCCAGCTAACGTATTCCGCAGTGGTCGTTAGTAATAATATTGATATTTCGATAACCCTTCAGACTGCCTGAGCCGAGGTTCGACATATACGGGCAGCTTCGAGTCAGTCGCTCTCGCGCAACAGGGTAGCGGTCCAAGCTGAGACTTCCTCTCGGGAGCCGTTGTGCTGGTTACCCACTAATAAAAGTCTCAGCAGGGCGCCCTTATCACTCGGCCACATTTCAACCCATTGAAACTGTAAAAGCCCTTGGGCTAACAATGGCCATCAGCCCGACAAAAAAATCACCTTTTAATTTTGCATAATCTTCTCGACCAAAATAAGCCCAAAATCCACGTGGTTATGTCTGTGCTGCCCATAGAGTAAATATAAATAACATAAAACAAGAAACTTTATTTTTTTTATTTATTTATTATACTTTATTTGCACAAGTAAAGCAAACAATGTACAAAAAGGCAGACTTAATACCAAAAGGTATGCTCTACCTAGGTGGTATTGTGGTATATTATCCAAAGCTTATATGATCCAAAGGTAGGGTCGCCTTAACGTCTGTATCGGTAATTCTTTTATATATTTCAGTTTAATGTAAAGCTATATAAATAACAGCCTAACCTAATTATTATTATTTGATTTAAATTGTTAGTAACCAGTTTTATTATGGATAATATTCCAAATGTCTTTGTCTGACGCTCAACCGTGAATCCGTCTAACAACGATTTTGTAAATGCAGTAGCATACATGTTAGGATCATGATCGTAACATGTATACTGCAATATTTTCAACGGGTGGGGACAGTCTTAAATAGTGTGACGAACAAAAAGTGTTTTCCATCCTTGCAGTTGCAGGATTTTTGACTAAAATCATACTATTATTTTAATAACCTTTATTAAAAATGCTAACTTCAATACAGTCCTAGCCACTTGAATTAATTTTTATGATTAATTCTGTATTTTCTTGTAAATAATAAGATGGAATATGGCATATACTTCGAATGTGTACGCAAATAAAACACACACAATGTTTTGCTCCAAAAATGTGTCATGTTATATAATGCAATTTATTAAAACGATTTTTCGGCATCACACAGTTATTCACATATTTTAATGATATTACGTATCTACCTATACAAGTTACATCTAATATTAGTAAATTCGAAATTAATATCCTATGTAATTGAAACATTTGACGGTGGTGATTTTCACAATTAGTTAACATGCATTTATTTTTAGTATATATCAACATAAAGGACAATTATACATACAGTTTACAATTGAGATTCTTGCTTAGATATTAATGTACATTACATTTAGTGACACATATTAACAAATTTTCTGCACAATGCACGTTACAACGCACTTAACAATTTTAATTTCGCAATAATAAAATAATAAATCATATTCATTTCAATATGAATTTATTTGCTAAACATAATCAGAATGCAGCTGATATTAAAATTTTTATTTATACATTCAAAGGAGCAAACCTCCGTAACGTTAAAACTATACTTACATATTTGTGATAATTATATTTAAACACATGTTAAGTATACATTGAGGTTGTTTATTTACGATATTTTGAATTAAATAAGCGAAGTAGAGAAAGAACGAACAATGGCCCATTTCGTAGACCAAAGGGCAAAAAAATCTATAACAATGACAGAATAGAACTGGATCGACTGAAAAGTTATGTATTTTACAATAAAGAGAAGTACTAAACTTTAAACATATTGTAATTGAAATTTGTATTGAATGCTAATGAGATTGTTGACATTTTTTTTAATACATCAACTGCACTTTCTATGTTTATTCATATAAAATAAAGTTTATACTTAATAACCAATAGCTGTGTCAATTGTAAGATGAAGACATATATTTTTAAGTTATTTACATTAGCAACATGTATATATAATGACGTTAAAATGTACTATACTAGTGCTACAAACTATGCCTTTATTTTAAATAAATTTAAAATAACACTTATGTTTATTATCAAATTATTTCACTCAAACCCACTATAATGATTTTTAATTTTTCGGATTACACCAGTTTTACATTTAAATACACGGAATGAAGTAATAATCCATTTTCTCTATCTCTATTTCGAAAAATCCCTTATTTACCACAAATTGTTCACTTAATACCTACATAATGCCATATAGTGTTGAATGAAATAGTTTAATTGCCATTAAATATAATTTGAGCCTGAATTTTGTGCTCTTATTTAGTTTTCTGTGGATATGTTATTTCTTAATACTATGCGGTGTTATTAAATAAGCGTTAAATAATAATAGGAAATACAAAATATCGGCTGATCTTTAGTGCTAAACAGGCAATTTTAGTTCTTCATAAAAAGTAATCACGAAAGACGAGTCCTCGTTACAAAATATTAAACATGGGACAATTTTTTATAGCACTGCACTATAACAAGTTTTAATAGTGAATAATAAATATTTAAACGAATCTTGTTATTGTTTTTAAACGACACCACTTTTTTAATAATAATTAGGATGGGATAGTTCCACGTAAGAGAGAATGTTTGAAGAGACATTTCATAGTCCAAAGCGCATAAGTCACTGTCGTCCGGGGTTAAAATAGCTACGTCAGAGCAACTCAAGTGTGTGCGGTGTGGTTGGTGTCAGGTATGTTAGTGCGTTGCCGGCTAGTGCCACCAAGGTCACTGTAGACGTGACCAGTATTGCGCGTCATGTCCCGGAACAGCTAAAGGCACGGAGACGCCTGCACCCAAAAGACCTCCAAGTTCTGTGAATGAAGTAATTATACAGTTAATTATACGGTTACTGATCCTATGCAGATAATTAATGGATGAATACATTTTTATTTTACGAAAATAAGAGAGCAATGATTCGATAAAGAAACATCTAAGATGTAATAGTCCCTCAGATATAATCATAATATGCGAATGTAAATACATAGAAGGATTATGCGAAAAGAAAACGGATACTCAACAATTATAAAATTTGTTTTTAATTACAGGTCAATCATTCTTCCATTCATCTAAACCACTTGGAAAATACCAATAATCACTTTTTTTTTTAGATTTTAAAGTTATAAACAATCAGGGCATCCTTTTTGCTTTCAAGTTCCTTGCTCTTTTAATATTCGCAACACAACATTTGGGTAGTCGTTGCAATATGCCAACTTGCAAGTTAAGACTCAGTGGTGACGCGTGCCAAATGGCAAATAATTGACCCAGATGTAGTTAACCTGGCTAGTCAAAGACCAACAATTGACAGAATTAAAATTAAACATTATCACCGTGATTTGATTGCTTGAATTGCAGAGTCACAACTAACAACTGACTGTAGCACGAAAGTGTTGGATGCGTGGGATATGACTAAGCCTCACAGAGTTTATGCGCCAAGAAGCAGTTCTTTGCTGCTCAGTTTCTGTGATGAGTGGAAGAAACCGACTAGCTATATGCTCTTGCTGAGTATACCAGCAAATAAACGTGGTATATCCTTATTATCTTCCAAATAAAAAATTCAGCCAGATTCCCCATTTTCATTTAGATGCACTTTTATTTTTACAAAGGAATAATAAAATATATGCGTGTTCAGTTACTATTAGAAGAACCAGTTTTATTACAGTTTCTTTGATGTTCTTGTACGTGCAATATATCAAACTAGCGAAGAAACGACGATTGAGTGCCTGCTATGCGTTTGCGGCAAATCTTACGGCAATTTAATATATCCTGCGTAGTTAGTAATTTGAATATAATAATGAATAATCAGATAATATCGCTATGGTCAAAATAACTAAATCAATTCATTTATGTATGAATTTAATATATACCTGGTGTGGGAGAAGCCGCTTCGTGTTGGTAGTTGTGGTTGACGTACGCGTGTGGAGCTCGGTATCCCAGTTCATATCGAGGGTAACCAGCGAACCCTCCCTTGCAGAGCTCTGCTTCTCCTCCTTCGCATAGCGGTGCTTCTGGTATTCCTCCTCCGTAACCCATCGGAGTCAGAGGACTAAAATAGATAAAAATATGATTAATACCTAGGCCACTGACGGAAGATACCTGGACAGAGATATGTTAAATTTAACGTGTAATCAAATCTACTTATTCTTGCGAGAAAGAAATCGGATACCCGAGTGGTACTGTAACGAAACTGTAATGAGATTTCATGGTAATTTTTCCATTTTGATTTCTTATCCAATCTGGATGTATAATGGACTGCAGGAATCATTTACCATCAAGTGAAATGTGTTTATTTGTTATGTACCAATTACAAAGTTCCTTTGTGTAAGCACAATGCTTTATTGAGATAAGGATTTTCCAGGAGGCTGATTTTAATTGATCTTTGATTAATCATCAAATATTTCTTGTTGAAGGTAAACAAGTTATCTATTGTAAGCAACAAGCTTTGATTGTTGTCTTTCATGACACCCGTGGGGCGAAATATATTTAAAGATTGTCTGCTACCGCCGGCTATGCAAACTATATATTCCACAAAGCAATGGTTAGACATATACAGGCCAATTTGAAATTAAACGATGTTGTTCTATTTTACGTGATAAAGTGCAGTGAATTTTCGTACCGTAAATTCGTTACCTTTTTAAGAGAGTATGGATGCCAAAGGAGCCCACAGTTAAAAATATAAACACAACTTTTTTCTTTTTTTATGTCACAAAACGAACGTACGTTTATTTTAAATTACAGCTTCATTATTAAAATCCTTTTTATATATAGAAAACTAATGAATCAAATTGATATAAACTATAACTAACTTATAACTAACATGTAATACGATTATATTTTGCAATCCACACTTGTGTGAATGGAATATAAATTAATAAAGTGTAATTTATCGGTATTTTTTAACTTCGTGTTATCATGATTGCTAACAAGTTGATATTCAAAAAGAATTACAAAAAATACTAAAAGGCCTTATTACTCTTATCTCTAGAAACTATCAATTTTGTAATTTGTAATACTCATAACTAGTTATAATGCAAACGAGCCGTACACACTCTCCAAAGGAACGTATCCACTTACCAATCACGTGGCATAATAAATCATACTATCTATTTTTTAAATTAACAAAAAATAATAGTTACCTGTAGCTATCAACATTCAATGGTGATTGATACGTTGGATGCGGTGGTTGGGCTGGATGCGTCGGATGTGTTGGATGCGTCGGATGCGTCGGGTGTGTCGGATGCGATGGATGGGTGGGCGCGTGCGTTTGCGCGGCGAATGCGCATTCGGGGCTACGTCGCTGCGATCGGATCTTCTCCTCGCGCCGCCACTTCGCGCGACGATTCGAGAACCACACCTTGAGGTCGGCGAAGGTTATAAAGACGCGCGATGGTTACGCGCTAGTTTCGTGGTACTTATGATACAAAGCGGTATTTTTTTTTCATATTGACAATTTGTGCTTGATATATTAAATAAAAATCTCTATCAAGAATCAACAAAATAAAAGTGAAATTTATAAATATAGATCACACTGCATATTAGAGTGAAATCCGCCACTCAGCTCCCTGAGTGACGTCATATTTATTTCCAAATCCTTAGCCAATCCAGCGAATTGAACTAGGTTCACTTCGGCTCTCAATCAAGTGTCAATTATTATAATAATAAATTAATAGCCTTTTGCAGTCCGAAGTCATTGCGCTGTAGGGACGTCATAAGACGAGCAATTTGCTTCGTCGTCGTTTAGAGCGACATTGTTAATTCTTATAATTTACTATTTATTTTCTGGGATGTTATATTTTTTTATATTGACGCGTGAAATAGTGGTTAGAATCGGCTGCACCGTCGCTCGTCCTGGATTCGATTCTTATCCGCGGAACAATATTGGTGTATATAGGTGGTTTTCTGGTCTGAGTTTATTGTATATGTTCCATGTCTCTTACACTGCATCTATACCGATTTCCTATCTTATTGCACATGCATAACATTGAAATAGAGAAAGAAACGAGTGTATATGTATTTGCGAGTATCCAAACTGCACTAAAATGTGCAGTTTATATCGTCTAGTAAGAACCACAAGTTATAGCCCTGGTTGACATCAGCCAATACATTGAATATATAATGAAGCATAATTGTATAAAGTACATACGCTTTTGTAATTGCCGATTCCAAATTTATATAGAGGCGTACTTTTGCCCATTAAAATAGTTGCCCATAGTAAATATAGCTCGGAGTTGCTGGTAGGTCATATTAAAAATTGCTAGGATAGAAATCTGTCTGGACTCACCTGTATCCGTGCTTCAGGGAGCCCAATTTTAGCAGCAAGTCGCTCTCGGGCAAAGACATCTGGGTAATGCGTCCGCTCAAATTCTTTAGTGTTTAAAAAAAATATATACAATTAAGAAATTTCTACTAATTAGGTACATAGGTCAATGTTCGAATTTGGAGTATTAGATTATTCAGATTAGAGAGCAGATTTGAAATTTTTGATGGTTTAATAAAAAAAATAATTGTTAATAAAAAATGAAATTTTGCCTATAAAATGTAACGGTGATCGTCTTACGATTTGGTTTAATAGTTTATTAAGAGCATATACCAAAATATAAAAAAGCATCTTCCCATTACGAACTGTTTTGAAAACAATTCATAATGGGAACATGTTTCACTTGTAAAGTAACTTTGTATCTTTCCCACGTGTGCGAACTGAAAATTCACAATGAAGGGTAATAATAAAATTAATGAAGATAAAAGAAATTAAAACATTATTCGTGACAAGAAAATATTATATGATAAGTGAATGGAAATCCTATCTTTTATTTTCCTGAAATTGTAGGTAGTGTCTGCAATAGTGTCTGTATGGTGAAATTACACAATGTGTAAATGTTTTTTCATACTGTACAAAATTTGGATAAAACCTCATCCTTGTTAAACCAACGTTTTTTGATTGATTTACTTAACAGTTTGACAGTCTTATGTTTTTGTTGTTACTGTTATTTGTTCGCTAGCCATATTACATAAAACATTTTATGTTACACTTTATTTACGAGTATATGATTTTATATGATTCAATCTCTATCACGTAAAGCTTTCATTAATATAGTTATTTAATGTTTATCTAAGATTTTGTGCTCACCTCGCTCCAAGCTGTCGATCTGCTCATTAGTAAAGCTGGTGCGGTTCCGCTGTAGTTTACGTTTGAGCCGAAGTCGCGCGGCGTCGTCGTCTGCTCCGCTTGACCCTGCATTTGAATTGTCACCGGACCCCGTTTCATCAGAGTGCAAACCTTCTAACCCTTCTAAAGTCTCTTCACCTGAAGACCAAGATGTTGAAAATGAAGAATTATACAAAAATAATTCTATGTGATTATGGGCTAAAGAACGAGAACACAGTTCCTTAATCCAATGGTAAGTAATTTGTGCTTTTTACAATTACTACCTATCCATCTTTGTTAAGGAATCTAGATGCTGATGCCTTGGCACCTACCTATAATATCCTCTCCAGTTTCATTCATTCGTTATTTTTATGCACGTGTTCTGTGCGATGGTGGTCTAATGGGCCCCGAAATGCAAGGGTCAGGTGAAACAGAGCAAAAATTTGTCAATTATAAAAAAGGTAGCATGGTAATAACACTTATAGGTTTTTATTACAAATAAATTTTGATTGATAAGAGAAATAATGAAAAAAATATCTTATATATATTTTTGGAATGAAGAAATATACGAATATATAATTATTTTTCGATGTTAAAATATCATTTAAAGTTAGAATATAAAACGCCAAAATAAAATCTACACAATACATCCTTATGGATTTATTTTTATTATTTTTAACCTACGAGCAAGCTAATACTAAATAAATAAATTGAAAATAATCGCTGGTAACATATATTTAATTTATAAAGTGCACACACAGAAACGGATTGATTGTCTTGATGTAGTTTCCTTTTTTTTATATGTACTGTTGTTGGTCATAAGGCCTCTAAAGATTCAGCGTAATAGATTCCTAAGCAGACGGGTCTGCGAGTGAGGTGCACAACGATTGATAGTTTCCAATGATGGCAATAGTTGGGTAATATAGAATACTCTTGAGGGCAGTGTTTGAAATACACAGTACTAGGTATAACACTTACTAACTTTTCTATTACTTACAGAAGTGAGAGATTTTGGCTTATTTTTTTATCATTCAAAAAAATATCTTTATTATAACCGTAGAAACCTCTTGATAATTTATATTAAGTTACTTGAGAGGGTTCATAATGTTAAAAGGCAATCGCACAAGATTAAATTAGATAAAATTGTTAGTTAGTCACTTACAGTTGAGACCGTGGCGTTATTAGGCGCTCCGCCTCACCCGCAGCCTTTCGACTATCTGATGCTTGTAAAGTTCGAGTTAGAAATCATAATTCATCGACTATTCCACAAATAACTTTGGAAGTAAGTATTTTTGATTTACTACTCTACGTTTATACACTTTGTTCACAAGTGTTAGCTAAACTGTACTAAAATTGTTCATGCTCTCATAATTGTGTTCGAAGTTAATAAATCGAAGCTTTTAATAGTGGCTTTTTATATAATTTTTTAAACTACCAAAGATATATTATTATGTATTGCATCACACAAGTTTAAAGGCAATTTTACTTGTGTGTTTGATTAAGCATCGATGACAGATTTTATATATACGTGATCTGTGCTGAGTTCTGACAATAATTGTATAATATTATGTTCTCTTTTTTTTACTAATTTGAGGAGTTTCAGACCAACCATCATACGAACAAGACCTGGCTGTATAGACTAAAGTCCTTTGCCTTTTCCATTAGGGATAAATTAATATCATCATCATCATTTTACTAATTTGACATAAGTCGCTATATTTTTTAAGGAATACATCTCTCATAAACATAATTAATTGTAATAAGTAAAAATATTTTTAGAGTTAATGTCAAGTAGCCAGTTGTAAATCCTAATCTATAATGAATATTTCTAAGCGGAAATAAAGAAACAAAGTATACAAGAGACCGAGGTGGGAACTCTCCCCAAAAGTTACCGCGGAGTAAGCACAAGTAATAATTAATTCCCAAAACAAACGGTTGATAGCGGCGGGATTTATTCAACTTGGTGAGATTTTCATCTTCCATGTTGTTCGGCTTTCCGCTTGGAAGTTCGGAGTCAACTTACACAGCAAATTAAATAACAAATTAAAAAAGGTTTGGTTATCATACTGTGTATTAGATATACCATAATACTATACGTTGAATTTTATATAATATGCGTATTCTTAGATTTTATCTAAACGAGCCTGTACAAAAAAAATCGTAAGCACCAAATATACAAAGTTCTTACAAAACCTGGCGAACTATTTGCTAATTTTTAACAGATCATATAAAATTCCGTTATTTTATTTATATAATGATTTGCGCCTTATAAATTAAACTAAAAATGTTGCTTTAACACTATGGATTTAATATCTAAATAACGTATCTATCTATTTTTATAAATTGCGTCTCATAGTTGGACGGATATGTATCTAATTTTACATTTTTGTAACAATTTATGTATATTTTTTATATTGTATTCGAATTCTTGCAAATATACGTTATAATTGATTATTTTAAAAAATAAAGTAAATGATATTTAAACTAAGAAATATCAGCTGTTGTTTATAATTTAAAAAAAAAATGCTTAATTGACTGTGCTATTCCTCACAAGATGGCGTGGCTACACATTTGAGCTTTCTTGTAAATTATATAAATTGAAAATTAACGGTATGAAACCAGCAGATTAGTGCCAAATTTTCGTACTAATTCGTAATTTATAGTATCATATTATAATATTATTATTATAGATAGGCTATTAAAACCCTCATGATTTGTGTTCTAAGGGCTTACGACTTAAATTTCATATAATTATAAACAATAAAATAAAGTTTATGCAGAAAAATAACTGGTACAGTTATTTACTAAAAGCTAATGTATAATGTATTTATATCGTTAGTTATATGAAATCTCACTGATATATATAACATTACTGCCAGTGCTTTAAAGTCCTTTGTGGAAAAAATAATAATTAAAAAAAAATGTCTTCTTAAATACCAACTTTTAAAACAAATGTCGCATGTGACGTCATTCGTTATACTGACGCAAAAGTTTTTGACTAAAAATATGGCGGAATATTTTTAGCCGGAACCTTTACCGGTTTGAGAACGCAAGCGCGATGTTATGAATGGAAGAGATTTTAAGAGCTAGGTTATTCTGCGGCGTGTCCGCTTTAGTAATCCGCTAAGGAGAATTCGCGGGCCGTGCTGTCTCGCGCCACCCACTGTCAAGGGACTTGTACCGCGCCCTCAAAAATTTGATATTTGAAACTTTTATTTAGTATTAAAAATGGCAATTCTTATGAAAAATATTCTTAATCAAAATCTTCGTAAAAATATCTTTACAGACGTTTTCAGAAGATTGTTGTACAATTTATGAGTTATCTTGAAATATTACATAGATTTAGAATAAATCTTAACTATTTATTCTAATGTAATGACTAATTTCGGTAATCAAGGAAAGTTTAATTTGCTTATTCAGAAATTATTTTTTTGTTCGGATATAAGCCAATTTATTTTACTACTTTTGGCTATCTGCAAGGTAACGCCCGAATCTTTATTCACACAATTCAAATTATATCAACCCTTTCTTAAAGTTCTGTCAGTTATAAATGTTTTTTTAATTAGATAACTAGATAAAATATTGCTATAGGTTATCATTTTATCGCTGTTTGCGAAGGAGATTTGTGATGGCAACTTTACCTATTGTCGTATTTTATAACATTGGATTTATATACCCTATTATATTCAATGCTTATTAATTGATTTTTCATACAAAATATTTCGTATCATCTCAAGTCGGTAACCATGACTAAAAAACCAATACCATTGTTTTCCTTGCACTAATGTAGGAGAGATTGCATTTGTGTGCCACGTATTTTTGGGGAAAATTCGACAACCAAAAATTTATCGCCCGACTTGATTTATGCGTTATGATCATATCTAATTAGTTATTTATATGTCGGCGGTCGTTTCACCACTCATTTTATCTGATTTAATGCGTGGAAGCAAAGTGAATGATGGGAACATTTGCATTGTTTTTGGTTATATTACATGAGCGGGAACATATTGTGACAGCTGGTTGTTAAAGCAATATAGCTAGCTAGCTTTATTTGGCCAGGTGGACTGCAATGTTAATTTTTAGTGCTTGTTATTTTGTTTTAGTTGTGTTAAAATTTAACTGCATGACTTGGTGAAAAAAAGCAGATACTCTTGTGTAAAGTAATAATAGGATAAGTTAGTGATGTCATATAGTGGAATACCATCGTAAAGCTACAGAATTTATAAGGAGTTTAAAAGAAAATATATTAAATAAGTATGTAATATAATATGTATACAACAGAATAGTCTAGTTAAAGTATTTTACCGCATGGTGGTTGGTTCTGTTACACTTTCATACAGACTCTGTAATAATGTCCGTAAAATTTGATGGTCTTGTACTCTGTTTTGCTCACTCACCCGCGTTTTCGTGAGTTTAGTCCCCATCCCGAACGTTCGGACGGTTCGCTTCAAAAAACATTCGCATAAACATTTCCATAACGTATTATTCTTGTGGGAGAAACTTAGGTAATTTATAATTCTTACTTACGTACAATAAATAAATCGGATTTGTAATTAACGATTGCAAAGTTTCGACTGTACGATCATTAAAAGTTATATCTCGTTCAAATGATTTACACGCTGGCAATAGTTCCCGCATAATGCGATACCTTCGCAAACTAAACCAGAATAAATTAATTTCAAGTGTCAAGAGTGCACGGTTTACGCGACGTTACGCTTCGAGGGGGTGGCAGGGGTTTACAGGAGGTAAGGGAGCGGCAGGGGGGGGGGTCTGTAACGCGCGCGTTCATGCAGAAACTGACGATAACGCGGCCCGGCCTACCACGTAACCCTGCCGAGTGCGATAGCGTTATCGTCCGCTTAAAAATGTATGGCCAATAATGGTGTCGCGTTTTGACAAGGTGCAATTTTGTCGGCATTCGAGTGTTGTACCTGAGTCAGATAAGGGCAGTTAATTTGAATTTTCGTGACAGAATTATTTTACGTCAAAGTCTTTTGGATAAGTCGACGATGTGTATTGAATAAGTAAATGAATAAGAAAATTTTTAGTATTCATGGTGGGTTGAGCAGAAAAATAAGAATAGGTTTGGCCAGGTGCTTCATAGAGAGCTGAAATGTATTGGCGGTCAAAGGAAAGTGAAGGTGATATATAGGAATAGTTGGATGAAAATATAGAAGGGAGTCCGTTCTAGTTAAACATACACTACGTATTAAAATATAGAGACCGGTAAAAAAACCACTTACTGTTAGGCTGTAATAGTCGTAATATTTTCCAAGTTTCCAAGATTACAGTAAATATTTTATTTTAGAAAAAAATTTTTTAGAATCAAATGTTTGTGATCAGGTGACAGTTACGATTTATAACATAAACTAAGTCCATGTTAAACAGCACAGGATATTGAAGATCATTTGATGCAGCGGAAACCATATGAAAACTTCTAAATTAGGGAACGTAAGCATTATTTTTTCTAATAAAATTTTTCTTTACGTTCAAAGAGCAAGACGTGAAATAGGATTTTTTAAACAAAAAACTCCGCTCTTCTCTACCTAAGTCTGTGTTTAGTATAATAATGAAAATTATCAGAATTTATTGGTGTTTTCTTCGGACAAATTTTCTTCGTCGAGTGTAAATCGCATCCGTGACCCACAAAGCCGTGTTTACAAACGATGTCTACATACTTTAGATTACTGTCGACCAGTTTTGAGTGTGCTTTGCTGCTTTGGTTTGTCTTATTATTGTCCCTTTGGTTGGAGAGGTTGCATAAACAGGGATGGGAGGTATTAATGTTTTACCTTACGTAAATAATACATTAATATATTACCATTATACACAGAAATAGGTTATTTAAGAAAATTCAATGCATCTATATCATCTATAATATAGTATACATAAATGTTATAGTATATGTATACTAGATGATTACTATAATATAGTACACATATACTATAATATTGACTATATTATGACAAACGAGCCATAGTTCACCTGATGGTAAGTGACGTCTGCAAATGTCCACCCTCAACGAAGAGAACATGGAGAAGAAGATGCACATATTGAGTGGCCTCTGTATTTGCACGAACGTTTACTGCAGGCCAAAAATTTAAAACCACCTTAATTAAAGTAGGAAAATAAAGTAAAACTCCAATAAAATATTAAATGTTTAATTAATCTGTTTAATCATCTAATAGAACATTCATTGACAAACAATATACTTTATAAGCGTAAAGAAATATTAAAAGCAACGCAAAATAAGGCAATAGTTAGCTAAACTGTTTATTTATCAAATAATCCTCCTTTACATTTTATGACTTTTTTCACAAGTCTCGGCATACGGGCAATCAATTTGTTAATGATGTCTTGTGATATACTGTTCCAAATTACGCATAAAGCATTCCACATATCTGCTCGCGATGATGGGCCCCGATTACGGACGTTCCTATGAAGCTCTTCCCACAAAAGTCCAATGAGATTGAGATCTGGGCTCTGAGGAGACCAAACCATGTTTTTTAACACCCCTTGTGCCGCTTTCTCTTCTAAATATTCTCTACATCATTTTGAGCTATGCTTTGGATCATTATCTTGTTGGAAAATTAATCCATCTCCAATTAATCGCAACCCGGAAGAAACGGCATTTTGTTCTTAAATGTTTTTGTACTGTTCCTTTTTCAAAATTCCTTCAATTTTAAACAAATCGCCAGTTCCTTGGCTAGAGAAGCAACCCCAGACCATAATTCAGCCACTACCATGCTTGATTGCTGGGACTATACAATCAGACATCATCTTTTCTTGGGCACTGCGTCGAACGTTAATTCTACATTTTGAACCGAATAGTTCAAACTGGGATTTACCGGTCCAAAGCACTTTTTTAAAATCTTCAGTCCAATCTCGATGGGCAAGAGCCCACTGCATCCGTTTTTTCTTGTTTTACGGCCTTAGCAGAGGTTTTCGAACGGCAACGCGACCATACAACTTCGCATTTCTCAGTCGCCGTTTTACTGTAGTCAATGATAAAGGTTTACTTCAACGCGGATTTCTGGTGCTGTTAAACGTCTATTTCGCTTGCTAGCAACAACAATGAAATTATCTTCACTGGACGTGGTAGCTCTCGGCCTTCCCGAGCGTGGACGATCTTGAAAACTGTCTGTCTCCCTGTATCGAGTTATTGTGCCATGAACTTGAAATGAAATATGAAAATGAAGTCTTTGATAACTTCAGTCGTGAAGCAATCTCACGTTCGTTCGTTGCCTTCATTATGTAATACAACGATGGCAGAACGCACTTCATTGCTAATTTATCGAGGTTTTCCCATTTTATGACGTCTTAACTGTAGAAATCACAAGTTTAGACTAATTGAGATTGTTTGTGAACAAACACAAGTAAACTCGTGTAATAATAAGTCAGAAACGCGTGTTTTCAGGAGCTAAATAATTACTGACCAATACGTAACAAAAGCAAAGTAATTAATAACGAGGACATTATAAAAATATTATTACGACTCGTACCACCTGGCTCTAGCGCAGCGATTGTCGGTGTTTGAAAACAATAGATGTTTATTGTCCAATAAATTGAAAGTAAACAAAAGAATGACTTCTTTAAATATTCGATACTAACAATAGAATATGCAGATGTGCATTTCTTTTATTTATCCTATGGGATTTTATTACAATTGATGGATAATTATGTTGTTTATGTGCGGTCTTAAACTTTTGACCGGCATATACCCTACATGCAGTTGATAGACAATGAAAGTATCACCTTGATCGATATCGATTGGGAAAGCTTCATGATAATTCTTTCTACAATGATAAAAATAACAAATGCAGTGATGAGGAACTGTTAAATAAAAAAAAAATATCCTCATAATCTCGATGGTTGGAAATCCACCACTGTGCCCTTTACGCGAATCTCTGTGGAATCAGCTGTTGGCAGCGGTATTTGCGAACTTATACAACTTGGAGACCTTCAAGAAAAGAGCCTACACCTTTCTTAAATGCCGGCAGCGCATTTGTGACTCCTCTGGTGTTGCGAATGTACGTGAGCGGCGGTAATCACTTACCATCAGGTGAGCTACTTGCTCATTTGCTACCTATTCTATATATTAAAAAAAAGACTGCTTAAAAGAAATACAAATGTTTTATTCGCATATATATGCAAATTTATGTCTTGACAGTCACTTTTATAGTACTGGTGTGAAAATGAATTAGAAAACAAAATGTTCCAGGTTGATAGTTTTATGGGGTTAGAAAGTGCTAAGGCTAAAGCTAGGGCTAAGCTAGCTTCTTTTAAGCATCAACTAGTGAGTATTCCAGAACAAATTGCAGTTTTGTATAATAAATTTTAAAACTATGTTTTCTCAAGCAAAGAGTTCTTATGACACTTAATGAAATGAAACTTATACTTCTGTCAATTTAGCCAGTATAAGATATTCAACAGACATTCGGTCTGACGGCCTTTTGTAGTTAATAATAATAATAATCTTTATTTGTAACATGACATATGAACAAGATTGTAACTCTGAAGCTTGTGCTAGTGTAACAGTTTTACAAGCTCCAGTGTCTTCCCAATTAATATTACTAGTTACAAAGTATATGTGTTTTAGTAACTTAAACTAATTAAAAAAGGACAAGAAAAAAATTAAATAAAAATTGAAAACAAAATTGAAAACTACTGGTATAAACTACAATGTGTGTGTGTTGACATCTCGTTACTCGGATGATTCGCACGAACTTCATTACATACAAAAAAATCTTAGCCCACCCTTGGATGTGGGCGAAGTACCTAAAATTAAAAATCACTTGACGTTTTATTAGAGTTTTCAGACCAACCATCATACGAACAAGACCTGGCTGTATGGACTAAAGTCCTTTGCCTTTCCCATTAGGGATAAATTAATATCATCATCATCATGACGTTTTATTAAATCGAACTACCTTTATATACTTGTAAGTTTATTCACTTCATACCCTGGCGTGAGTAAGGCAGTATTCCCCTGGCAATTTGTTACGTCGACAGTTAGATGTCACTCTGTGTATCAGGAGCCCATCTGTCAGTAGAGGCGCGAGAAAACATTAATGTTTCATGAAGGCTCGCTACGTAATAATGTGTATAGATCCCTATCACATAATGGACGTGTCTCTATTTAATGTCACTCAAACACGGGATGGGGTAACGTAACAGAGACAGATAATAAATATTTATGGGTATCTGATAGGTTGAGGTACGGATTTAATTTTGTTAAATTCTGAACTAATAACGAACTTCATTAAGTCATAATTATCTTGAATTATACTAAACTTTAACAGAAATTTGCATTATTTCAAACACTTAGGAAATTCAGTTTGAATTAAATTATAGCAATGCTCAGGTACCATTTTATTCTATTAGAATTCTTAAATGGTGACCCATACTTCTGTTTTCCTACCTCCATACATTTTATACATGGACTACATTTTCACAAAATATCGGTGGAAATAGTACCTCAGTGTTGCTATGTGTTGTTATGTTGAGATTTAAAAAATCGGGGTTTTAACAACGCAAATGGTTTTTGCCATGTCAATAATAGATATAAATGTATAATCTTACTTTTTTTTTAATTATAAGCTCACTATAATATATTTTACGAAAAATTCGCTAGAGATTCCCGTTTTTATTTGCCGCTGTTCGAAACTAAATCTTCTGCAATAGATAACGGTGCAAACAGAGGTACAAATGATAAACGCAAAGTAATTGCGAAAACAATGTTAAGATATTAAATATTTAAACAAAATTAAGATTCGTAAACAATGTTAGAGTAAAACAAATTAACTTATGTGTATTAAGTGTTGAAGTATTGAGTCGTAGACTTTGGTGGTAAAGCGTCCTCTAGATATAAATTGTATGTAACTTACATTATCGAATTTGACCTAAAACCTCACTGAATTATTAGAAACTGAATCGCTTATACGTCTTAAATAAACTTTGAATGAGCCTATTAGTATATAATAATATAATGATAATCTTCTTTTGGTATAAGTAAGTTATCCCGGAAGGCTTTGGGTTTTTAAAACGTTTTTATCTGCAAACCTTTGATATCGATTAACTATTATCTAGACCAATGGATGATCATCCAAATAGCGCGAATGTTACATAGTATTAAGAACGGCTTGAAAATTTAAAATAAATTTAGAAATATCTTATAGATCGATCTTTCTATTGAAATTTCTATTAGCGATCTAAACATCTAAAAACATACTGAATTTTTAGCATTAAAAAACAGAGAGTTCTATAAATGTATCTTATTTATCGCTAATGCAAAATTAATATTTTATTATTGTTATATAATAGTTATGTTTTAAATTTATTATACAATACCTGTCAGCATTAATATTAAAAAAATATATAAGAAAACAATTAAAACCATAACATTAGTTATAGAGAAGAATAGTTTTATATATCATTGAATGCATTTCTCGGCAATGTACAAAAGATGGCGATCGGACCATAAACAAAACGTGCGGTGTTGCGTTATCACAAAAATGTCATCGGTATGACGTGTATTTCATTCGCCGCTATTCCCCAGCGTTCCTTCCCTTCGCGTGGGGAGTGGATGTTTTGTTTGTGGTGATATATTTTACCTACTGGTACGGTCAATGGTATTTTTGCGGTAAATACATAATATAAAATTTATGTTGAGTTTTATATTAATAATAATCATCATCTTTGTTGCGATATTTTAAAGTATGAAGAAACGATTTTCAGTTATTTTTCCTCATACATAGATATACATTAGAGAAATAAATAGATGGTTTAGGCAAAACAATAAATGCTGCAACATGTTAAGAATTATCAAATGTATTGAATGTAGATATTATAAAAGGGCAAATGAATTTTCAATATTCAGATTCAAGTCACGTAACGGCCATTTTGTCAGAAAACGGCGGGAAAAGGGCCACAGATACGCTTGAGCGCGTACAGGTGTTTAGTAAGTGATACAGCGCAGTCTGACTTGCATACAAAATTGAGTTCAAGGCTTTGGCGAATCATTTTTTAAAATTTAATATGCGTAGAAAACAGACTGAAAAATTCACATCATCTTCTTCATGTAATATTTATTTATATGGACAAGCTTTTTTTTTACCTCTCTTGCCGATTTCGACAACGGTTATCTCGTCGTTCATATGATATCAAATGGGTAGAATAATACTGAGACATTCGCGCAAATACTGAAGCACTAACTCTTCATTCTCTACCAGCCCAGTGAAATGGATATGCAATAGATCGACAAAAGATTCCGATAGTAGTGGTAGTATAGTGTTATGGATACGGGACATACAGACAACACAAGCAAACGAGAAAAACAATAATTTATAACGCACTAATATTGTTCAGCGAATAGGAGTCGAAGCCTTGACGGTATCACTACGTCACTAGGCCGTCCAAATATTAGCCAACTTTATTTAGGAATGATTTTCCAAATCAACTACTGTATTTTGGAGGTAAAAGTGATTAAACGGCGCAATCTTCATCGGTTGTTAAGTGGACTTCGGCTTCGGCTGTTTGGCATTGGAGCCATGAAAAATGTGCGTTTGCGCCCCCTGAGAATTTTCTCACTCGCCATTTGGGCATAGCAGTAATAAGTCTCTTGCGCTGGTATTGTGTAAAAGTGTGTTTTCGCTCATTGAGACGATATACTTTTCAGCTGTTTGTTGCCCTACCATGCATGCATATAGGTTAACGGTACCCATTTTGGAGTGTAAGCATATATTTTATTATCTGCATAACATATGTATATTATTATGTATTACGTTACGGAATGGTTTGAAGGATTCTTGTAACTGATAGAAGATATAAAGCGCTCATGGGGTTTAAGGTAGGGTCTGTGAAAATTAGCGTCGTTTTTTTAAAAAAGGGACATTTCGATATATATATATTTTCAATTATAATAGTCTTTATACAGTGGTTATTTAGTGTCCATGACTGCCTGAATAAATCGAGTTTTTTCTTCAGCGTCGTCGAACACCAATGAGATGTTATTTATTTACGTAACTAAAGGTTACAAACGAACACACGCTTCACTATGCCATAAGGAATGACTGACTGCGGTCCATAAACACCTAAATCTGTCCTCTATAATTATAATTACTTCTGCAAATTCTACTCTGAAAATTGCATTCTGTGAGGGCGTGGCCCTTCCTCTCTCGAACCTATTCATACTGTAGCTCAAAACTAACTGCAACGTACCTCAGTCAAATCAATTCATACCAATAGAAACTTTAATCATGTAGATTAATACAAAACACTGATGAATGTCACTATTAAACATACATGCACAACTATCCAATGGACAGACTGACGGAGTGCTCTCTATATATCGTGCAGATCGACACGTTTGTATATATTTTACTCGCATATAACCGTCGGGGAATATCCGCATATGTCATAGTGTAATTATATGTGTGTTGTTTATACGCGGGCGGCGCAGTGGGGCGGCAGTAACTCGTCGGAGGGGACCGCCTACGCTCCTCCCGGCCTTTTTTACTCCTCTTGTTTGCCGTGTACGAATTATGCCGATAGCACAACTAATGGGTGGTGTTTAGAGCGAAAAATATGTTTATCTAAGAATATAGCTTTAGGTTTTGTATAATGGATTTAGGTACGATAAAGTACTTAAGTTTCGTGTAGATTAAGAATTTCCAAGCTTGTATAATATATTTTTTAAAACCATATTTCATATTTTTTTATTTTATAATAAATTTAGGTTTATACTGTATTATATATAAATAAAAAATGGTTTTCGATGTTCTAAACAATTCATACAATAAACGTACGTACGTAGATTTAAGGCCTTTTTTTATAAGTGATATTGTACGCATTTTCTGCGGCCTATTACACCCACATCCATTATCGATAAGTAATCAAAAGGCAGACGTTGTGAATCCTGTAGATTAAAATAGAATTCGTCATCACCACGATTAAGATTTCTGAATAAAGATATATTTTACGCTGTTAATCCGGAAAGCGTGGTCCGAATCCTTTAGTAGTACTAGTTCATGACTTTACCATGTGAAATTACACTGAAATCAGTTTGTTCTTTTCCTATTTCTGTAGATTTAAATTGCAAACATCTTCAATGAAGATACGGTACTGGTGTGTCGACTTACATTTGACGACTACCTACTGTCTTTATATTATAAATCCTCCAAAGCACACTTCATAACATTATAAACTCATGTCCATCCGACCCATTCATGCAGCAGCACGAAACTCCTAAGGAATGAAAACGCATGGCGATGATGAGATGTAGATAAAAAAATAAACATACAACATATTTAATCCGTTTCTTCTTTTATTATCAAGTTTTTACAGTAATTATGAATGAAACAAAGGAACGTACTACTCCTGAATATTTGTGGAACTAGTTTAAAACGTTTTCTCTACTGTTTGACAAAAGATTGAGGTGGAGAAATTTCTGGATGCTTTCCTTAATTTTAGCAGATTGCGTGGTGAACTTGAGCTCCAGAAAACCACGCAAAAAAAGTATTCCTTTGTCCAGTACAAAACATTGGAATAGCTTATCTGTGACAATCTTTCTACCCGAATATACTGCGAGTGTCATAAAGAGAATAGTTAAAAGGTATTTGTTGACCAAGTGCCATTTATTTATTTAAGCTTCAGTATGTATAAAGGCTGACTAAATGCTTTAGGCAACCTTAGGATAATGCAGAGATGAAATGAGGTAGGTGTATGCTTAAAATCTTGAATAATACTTATGTTAATTATATTATATAAATAAACAATATATGCGTAATTATAAAATACATATGTACATAACTTTATATTCTATATTAGCACTTAACACCAGGTTAGATGGTAGTCAAGTGTTAGTTAATAAGAAAATATGTGTCGTCATATGTATAACACGGTTTGGATCACTCCTTGGGTAGTTGGCGTATTGCGTCAAAAATCTCCAGTCAATGTGTTCTTCAAAAGTTTTAATCTATTCATACCAAGTACGTACGTACCTATCTTAATACCGAAGACACAAGGGATGTTTGATCATATTAAACAGTTGACGGCACATCGAGTAGACAAATTTTACAACGTCATGTGGCTGATATTTTGAATTTGTATTTTGTTTAATTTTTTTATACTATTAGGGGTGACAAGTGGACGCAAAGTGATGTTTGGATAACTGCGACCCATGCCTACATCCCTTATCAATAAAGAATCAAGATACACTTTTGTTGTCACCCCTCAGAAGTTAGATGGAATGATTCGTTACTAGTTATTTGTTCCCCACACACAGCAGTGTTATATTACTATTTCTACGCTGGTACACGGTGAGAACGTTGTCCTTCTCCGGTCACCGCCCACCAGTGGACGCATCGCATCTGTGACGCCAGAGGAGTCACAGATGCGTTGCCGTCCTTAAAGAAAGGTGTAGGTCGTTTTCTTGAAAGTCCCTAACACTTCGGTTCGGAAATACCGCTGGCGACAGCTTGTTCCACAGAGTAGTTGAGCGTTGCAGAGAAACACTGACCGAGACTGTTAAAATATTCTATGAGTTTGAAAAATCAAATACACTATATTGATTTTAATATCAAATAACATCATTAATCTTTACTTATATTAATTTGTAATAAAATTAATTTATAAATATAATCGAGGCAGGAATAATGTTAGAAAAGATGTCTTAAACAGATCTTTAAACAGAACAACACAGATTACTGACTTCAAAAATGGAGGAAGTCTCCTAACCGATCTGAAATATTATGAATGTACATCAATATTTTTGAAATTTCTGGGTCTTGTGCGTTTTTCCCCCAGTTGTGGCGACCACGTAAAAAGAGAGATATTATTACAAAAAATGGGGGCAAAACAAGAGTTATTTACTAGTAAGCAAAGATTTTTATGTTATGTAAATTTTTATGTAAACACGTGATAATAACGTAAAAAGCTTATAATATAAGAACGTTAGAGATGGACGTATTTATTTATTATTATAAAGCCTCCTGTAATCATGATCGCTAAATCCACGGCTGTCTAGTTCCCATTCGGCCATACATTGAACACAAGTAGGCAGCAGTCCCACGAGCAAATTAACAGCTATAATTACATGTAAAACGTATGAACAGAGGGGACGCACCGAAACCGCCCTTTAGCGAGCGTTTTCATGTTTTATAATCCTGTTTCATGCGTTATTGGCCTCGTTAAACCCTTTGTGCGGTCCGTTCGTCCGGACACGCTGCGGTCTTTGGTTAACTGCGATTGATCGTCAGTCGTAATGAGTAAGACTGAATTTTTGAACGGCATTTTGTATTTAAATTTAGAATGCTGTCTTTGGAACTATTTGAATGGCTCTGTTATACCATTATATATTTTAGTTTGTTTTATTTTTTTTGTCGCTCACTCTCGAGTTAAAAAAAAAACATAACATTCTGACAAAGATATGATTCTTTTATTATACAGTGTGTTTTAAATTTACTTTTAGTACATTTTCACGAAGCTCGTTGTCGGTTTCTTAGGTTTAAAAATAATAATAACGATGAATGCATGTAACTTGCAAATTGAAACATAAAAACATAAGAAATTCAAAGTAAAATTGAACAATAACAAATCTGTAGTTCTAATAATTTAGTACTAAAATTTATTAGAACTACCCTAAGCAAAGCCTCTATTAAGTGTGCACCCCTATCAGTAGAACATAGAATACCTCTGAAAGGGTGATATGTAATGAAGGCGGATTTAATTGCTATTTTGCTCGCGTGTATGCCTCCGTCCCACTGAGGGTCCCAGCTCTTTTATCCTGTTCCAACGGGGTTTAAAGCATCCGGCCCTGTACTGTTGAGGCTACGCTATTTATTTCATTTACGAAATTAGATCTTGTTTATGTGGTGTTGATATAACCATTACGGTATTTATCTTTACTCTGGTATCGCTATTTAATTCCGGATATGTTGTTCAGGGCAATAATTGGAAATTGATTTAGGTGTTTAATTTTGATTAAAAAAAGTAAATGGATAGATTTCATGTAATATGGTTTCGGTTTGTGATGACGAAGTGATTCTTATGACTTTTAACACGCACCATGGATGGTGGGTGTTAAAAGTAACACATATAATGATTGTTAGATATGAAACTAAGGGTGCCAAACGAGCACACACTTCACCTAATTGTAAGTGATGACTGTAGCCCGTAAACACTAAACAATTATCCTCAACAAAGATTCAAGATGCAAATGCATTTCCTTTAATTTCCCATACGATACACACCAGTGTTTTTCTGTTATTTAAGACTCAACCTGGTGAGTCAACTTATTCGTAGTTCTACTGCTGTAAAAAGCTAAGTTGGGTGCTAATTTTTTCGAGAGAAATCAAATATTTACGACTAAATTTATAAAATCTATGAAAATCTTGAAATGTTACAGATGGAACATTTGAAGATATATATTCACTGTAGGCCAAAAGTTTAAGACCACCTTAATTAAAGTACGAAAATAAAGAAAAATCCAATAAAGTCCCTTGTGCCTCTTTCTCTTCTAAATATTCTCTACGTCATTTTGAGCTATGCTTTGGATCATTATCTTGTTGGAAAATTAATCCATCTCCAATTAATCGCAACCCGGAAGAAACGGCATTTTGTTTAAAAATGTTTTTGTACTGTTCCTTTTTCAAAATTCCCTCAATTTTAATCAAATCGCCAGTTTATTTGCTAGAGAAGCAACCCCAGACCATAATTGAGCCACCACCATGCTTTATTGTTGGGACTACACAATCTGACATCTTCTTTTCTTGGACACTGCGTCGATGGACGATCTTAAAAACTATAACTTCAGTTGTGAAGCAATCTCAGGTTCGGATTTGCCTTCATTATGTAAAACAACGATGGCAGAACCCATTTTATGACGTCTTAACTGTAGAAACCACAAGTTTAGACTAATTGAGATTTTTATAAACAAACCCAAGTAAACTCGGGTAATAATAAGTCAGAAATACGTGTTTTCAGGAGCTAAATAATCCTAATTATTGACCAATACGTAACAAAAGCAAAGTAATTAGTAATGAGGGCATTATAAAAATATTATTACGACTCTACCACCTGGCTCTAGCGCAGCGTTTGTCGGTGTTTGAAAACAATAGATGTTTATTGTCCAATAAATTGAAAGTAAACAAAAGAATGACTTCTTTAAATATTCGATACTAACAATAGAATATGCAGATGTGCATTTCTTTTATTTATCCTATGGGATTTTATTACAATTGATGGATAATTATGTTGTTTATGTGCGGCCTTAAACTTTTGGCCGGCAGGGTATATAATGTACCAATCTAGTATTTAGTATTATAGGATACCTTCGTATTGGCAACATGGCAGTCCAACCTGCTTCATATAGGATAAATGTAGTTATATGCTGTAGTTTATCGCTTACCATCGGTGAACTGTATTCAAAACGTTATTTTCGTACAAAAACTAAGCTAAACTAACTAAAACTAGCGAAATAAATAACGGTTTAAAGGCTTTGATGACCGTAAAATGAAAACTCAATTCAAAGACGTTAAAGCGAATATTCCCTTATACATATATATTACGTTTTACAGCGTGGAAAATAATGTTATATTTATTTAGTTCATTATTTTGTCGTTTATTTCATAATTCATAAAATAAACAAATAAAATCTTATATAAGTTAAACATATAACGTATGTTTTCCGTATACGTTGTGTGTCGGCATGTTCAAAAAGCGGCGGCGCAGCGGGCGCGGCACTAACCCTTTGATCTGCCGCTCATACGGTTTAGGTATAATCTGAACCTAAAGCTGAAAGCCCTTCTATTTCGGTAGGCTGTCTTGGGGTTGTTTCGTTTAAATTATGTTTATACGTGTTCACCTGTTTTATTCCTTTGGAGATTATGAGAGAAATCAGCTCTACCGTGATGATCATATACTATTAAATGAAAAGAGATATTTAATGTTTATTTATAATGTTTAATGGGACCTTACACCCAATATATTATACTAATTTTAGTATCCTTAGTGGTCTATAGATATGCAATATCTTACCTAAACATAAATCTTATCAGTATATTTTTCTATTGTAACAATGCTAATATTTGTAGAGACACTTTGCAGCTTCTTTCTAATTGTATCATGTCATTATCAATTGGTAAGATGGACCGGAGCATGCACCCATTCAAAGAATAGCAGCATAACGCTGCTTGTATTGCGTATTGTGGGTGTAGGGATCCCGTGACCGAGTTAAAAGTAACGAGACATTCCACAGCAATCCTCAGAATATAATACAATACATAAATAATATGCTACTGTGTTTTGTCTGGTGAGCGTAGGCATCCGGAGACCTTTATTACTGGTTACGAGGCATTCCATTTTTTATTCAGTTCTCAAGAGTAACCAACCAATCTAACCAACGAATCTGTATTATGATTCTTTGTTATAGATGAATGTAGATGTCATAGGTCGCAGGAATCACATGCCATTAGGTGTGCACGTTTGTTATTCAGAATGTTATATAAATAAAATAGAATCTATGTTGAAAGCAAAAAATCATGTGAACTGCGTGATCGTTTGCACACCTGGTTCTATAAATAAGACGAATCACAGCAGCGGTCCAGACCCGATCTTTATGAGTTACAGCTAATTTGTAATTTTGATTTGGCTGAAATATAACGTCTGAGGAGTTGTTTTAACTAATTCCATCCGATGTATTTAAACATCACAACAAAAATTAAAATTATATACTCACCATCCCGATAGTTGGCAATCCACCACTGCGTGCTTTACGCGAAATTTTCTGCCACGCACAATTGCTCTGTGGAATTAACTGTCGCCAGCGGTATTTCCGTAACGATACGACTAAGGAACCTACAAGAAAAGAGCCTACACCTTTCTTAAAGGCCTGCAGCGCATTTACTCCTCTGGTGTTGTGAATGTTCATTGTCGTTTGCCACCTATTCCATAAGAAAAAACGTCCTCAAGGCGCCATGAACACATGAGTATACCATAATTAATCTTATTAATATAAATAAGGCACCGAGTAAGATAAGTAGATCGAAACTCCCCCTAAACTGCTAACAGCTCCAAACTGCCGCAATGATACAAATGTGACACTCAATACCCCCACATGGACACATGATCTTCACGACCATAACTCTCGGGGCCAGTAAATAAATATTCAACACCGCGCAATATATCTCACTAATTTAGCACTACAGGACCCTATAATAACCATCTATCCCAGGGACCCCGCGAATAAAATATCCTGCGACATTTTTCTTCGCCTTATCTTGAGAGAACAGACGCTGGGTGACCTCGAGTTTTGGAGTTATCGGGAATTTTGTAAATATATTTTTTTTTCTCTTTTAATAATACAAGTTTTCCGTTTATTTTAAAAACGTTTATATGATTATTTTCAAAATTCATACATAACTTTTTTCATATATGAATATTTTTTCAATAATAATTAATATCATTATTGTTTGTAATTTTATTAATTTCAATATAGTTTGAATTATAGATTGAATATGTAAAAAAAAAAACGTGAAATTATGTGACTAGTCTTGAACTAAAAAGTTTTAAAATTTAGCTAAGGGGTTTAAATAGGACCATAGAATCAGATAGGTCGATAACACTAACCCAAGAAGCAAAAGTCTTGTATAAAGGATTATTTCAAACGTCATGTTGGAATAAGCATAATTGTAGTATTGTGTGATATAATTAATTAGGAATTGTAATTAACTTATAAACTTATATCGCCAAAAAAATATGGCCACTCTGTAGTTAGTTTATTTATCTCACTCCAACAGAGGACTTCTTGTATTTACCCGTCTCTCTTTTCTAACATCTATCAAGTCGCGACTTGCCGCCTCCCTTTATTCAGTGAGTTTTATTTAGTTTTCGCCCCTTAATGGTTTTATCTTGCGTGCTCTGACCTTGTCTGTTTGTCTTTTCGTTTGCAAAGTCTTTTAGGACGCCGGCCTTCATCGATTTGACCTCGACGTAAATTAAGTAGCTGCATTGTCAAACTTCTCGCAAATGATTTTCACTATTGACCTTTTGAATATATAGATATATATTTCTTTATTTTGTATATTTATGTAGTAATATTATGGTTCTACCTAAAACTAAAACATATATAAATAATAAAAAATATTTCTAATTGTGTTTACGTTTTTATAAAGAATTGACAAACTTTTTTATGTAAAATAATAAATATAACATAAAAAATAGTGAATATAAATGACTCGTTTACGTCAATATTATTTGAAAAGTGATAAATATTTGCAGTGAATAAAAATGCTTTATAATACTTTAAATAAATATGGAATATATAAAACTATCAAAAATTAGAATACAAATACATTATACGAGGGTTCAAGTTATAGGGGCAAACATAAAATAGTGGACTTATACCTAAATAATTTAACTTCATGAATCTATATGGTGGATGCATTAACAATTCCCAACCGACGTCTCTCAATATTTGTTATGATGTATGTATCATACCCTTTCTGTTGATCAATCCCGCACGTTATTTCTCTTATTCTTGCTTGAGTCTCATCAACTGTTGACAGTAGAGATCAGAATCGATGGTTTTGCCCGGCGGTAAAAGCCCTGTAGCAAGTAATGAACGATGTCCTTCCAATCCCAGCATACACACAGCATCACCTTAATGCGAGTTAATCCAGGTTAGTCTGTGGAGCTTGACTGCCTTTTGACCATGATCTTTTTTGCACATTCTTGTCTTGTAAGTAATCCACTTTTCAACACCAGTGATCATTTTAAAAAAGTTTCAATACAGAACCACGAATGAGTACACGATTCTTTAGGTTTCTTTCAGTGAGCTCCTCGTGTGGCACACTTTTTGGTAATAAAACTTGAAAAAATGTATCCAATTTCTTCATTAGATTCACTCATTTTGGCAGATAAAAAAACAATAGAAAAATGCCGGTAAACGTTTTTATTTTTAATTTTCCAGTTTTTAAAATATCATCTATCTGGTATCAAAACCAGCCAGATACAACCAAATAGAGTTTACTGCAAATTTTTACTTATAAAATACGAAAAACTTTTCCACCGACCGATTGTGATCGTCAAAAAAAAGAACCAATGATTTTATATTTTATTCTTAAACGAATAAACCAGACTAACGCACATTGTGTACCATGCCTTGTGCCTTTCAATACAAGTAGTAAAATTATTAAGCGTTCGCTCGATTGATTATGGAATACTCATAATTTTTCCACTACCTACATTATATACACGTTTATTCTTAAATGTTTTATATCACGTTCGTGGTAATAATACAAGCGTGGCATATATATACTGTATGCGAGATATGGTACCGGCCGATAAACTGCACAACAGTTTGGGGGAATTGAATTTGTATTTTTTTTGTGTTTCGGTTAATTAAATAATATTTCTTACCTAAATAACAGATGTTCATAATTTAGTGTTAACAGAACGGGTAGCCGTATCCCAACTTGTCTGCAATGATTTAATATACTACTAATTAATCAAATTCAAAAACATTTTTTTTTATTACACTGAGAGTAACAAACGAGCGCACAGTTCATCTGCTGGCAAGTGATTCCCTCGGCCCATGACATCTACATTCATACTTGACAAGGAATCATAATGCAGACGCGGTGTTACCCTTGAGGACTGAGATGGTATGCCTCGTCATCAGTAACAATTTCATAAGAACAGGGGTTTGTTAGTTATAACCATAGCAGCATAATGCTGCTGTTTCGTCTGGCGAGTGTAGAGATTCTTTTGAAAAGGTGAATCTTTGTATGTGAAATCTTACTATTAGATGAACTGTGACTTCGTTTGTTACTCTGAATGTAATAAAAATAATAATAAATAAAAAAAAAGTATTTCATAATTTAGAAAAATATATTCCGATTAAAACGTATTCGTTTACGTTTGTAAATAATAATTACATTTGTCCGTATTCAAAGGTGTGTAATTTTACTAACAAATAATTAATTCCTACATAGGCTGTATACAGAGTTATCAGGTGCACAAAGTCTGCTCTGTGGGTGTACAAACAAACGGTCGCCCGCGGGTATGCTTTGTTATTCTAACAATTACAGGCCCGACGTATGTACTCGCTACCCGCTTTGTTTTGCGGTGGGAGTCAATTATCTAGAATATAGTGTTGCTACATTGTACTAGAAATTATATCAATGTAAAATATTAGATTGATAGTAAATTCGCTTGCGTAACAATTTGTTTTTTTTGCAATTGAATATGTCACAAACTGACATATGTGCCGCAACAATAAGTGTATAAAGTTCCAACTCTGCGAAAGCATGAACAATGCGCGAAAGCATAGACACACAATCTATATTTTTTATATTATAGATTGTATTGTGTGAACTTAGTCGGCATTAGATAAAAAACGTTCAAGGTATTAATCGCAATCGAGGTCGTCAGAGATAAGAAACGTCATCGACGTTTCGTCTGGTGCTAAGTCTTAAATATGGCTGGAGGTTAATGTGTACACCAGGTACAAATATAAGCCTGTGTTTGTACGTAGGAATACAAACCATTAAATTCCATAGATTTCTAGTCCAAAACCAATGAGTTTTTACAGTAGTATAGAGCTACGTTACAAGAATTTATGGCTGCAGTATGAATGGGTCTAATCGGCTGGGGAAATATCATGCTCTTACAAGTGCGAAATAGTAGCTTAAAGCATTTTGTTTGGTGAGTACAGAGATCCGGAAACCTACTGGTAGAGAATATTCTCATTAATTCTTTCATCGAATTTGTTGGTTTCATGAGCGGATGTGTGTTTAATGGGCTACAATCGTTATTTACTACTGAACGAACTATGTGCATTTGGTATTTTCTATAAAAAAAAGAATAGAAATGGTAAAACTAGGCATCTTCTAGCCTTACGTGTATAACCGCTTACGGCCACGTCATCTCTTAACATCTGGAGATGCTGCAGCCGAACGTTAGCTTGTTTTGAACAAACAAAACGTGTGTATGTACTTATGTACGCACGTAAGAAGTTATACATCTTTATCGTAACAAAACAAAAATAGCTAAAAATTTTAATAGGCGTGTACTCTTTGTTTATGAAAAAAAGACATTAAATGAATTTAAAATAAAGTATTATTCGCTACCATCTATGATTTAAAATCACACAAATATACATGTATATTATGTATGAATATATTTTTTATCTCCACTGATGTAAAACACGTGTTATCACGATTTTTTACATTTGAATAACTACCGTAAATATCATGTATCAGTTCTCTCGAAAACTTGAGAGATACCTAATTAACAACTAAATAACAGCTTCATGGTGAGCGCATCATAAAAATTCACTCTCAAAATTCTTCCCAAAAAATACTAGTTCGATATCCTAGTTTATATTTTATCAAATTATACATAAAATACATGTTTATACACTTTTAGAAGTATTACTTATTACACTCCCATTTGTATGGTGCGCTCGTATTTCGTGTGTTGTATGAACGTTTCTCAATTAAGCTTTTTTCGAAATTTAATTTTAATTTACTAATCATAACATATGGAGTGAAATATTTCGGAGGCAAGTAAAGCCATACAGTTTTAAATTAATCAACAATTAAACAATTACTATACTCGCAATATGTATAATCAAACAAAATCAAAATCGGAAAAATGTACGAGAGGTACACCACGGACCTCTCTTTTAGGTAGATAGGTTACTTTCTAGGTAGTAGTAGGTCCTTAAGCTAGGTAGATATTTTTCAAAGGTTGATTGATACTCACTTACCTTAAGTCCCGGCCTAAGTGACCGGCCGGTTTTATAAGCTTGTTACAGACTATATATGTTCAAAACATCATGTGCATTTTGAATATTTGTCGAGTGTACGTAGAGTAGGAACGGACTGCAGTCATCACTTATCATCAGGTGAACGGTGTGATCATTTGTAACCACTTCATAAAACAAGACAGAGTCAAGTCTTTAATCAACTCAGAACTTAACTCTTTATTTCAGAAGTATATATAAATAATTAAAACTGTAAATCTTGTTCATTAACATGTTAAAACCCTTTGCTTTTAAATTTTCGTCCATTTGTCGATAACGGTGTGTTTGTAGATTTTATAAATAAAGGAATGATGTGTGCTTATATAATTCCTGGGCATATTAATTTTCGATATGTAACTTCAATGTCACGTAAAGAGTCGTATATCTGTCGAATAAACGAGTAAGATAGTCATTGGGGCGTGTAGAGCGGCGATCGCCTTACCGATTTGCCGGCACTTTTACGCTCTACGGCCCTGCCCGCTCTGGCGATGATACCTGTCAGTGATGACAGGAATGTATTTTGTTTTTATTCGGCGGGAAAATCATATAGTTATCAGGTCTGTGTATCACTGTCTATGAATCAATAATTAGGTGTAATGATGTAATAAATAACTTTAAAATTATGACATATAATTACTTACTTTATTTTTTTACGAATTTAAGAGATGGCAGAAAGTCACATAGTTAATCTCATGAGGAGTGGCATCACCAGACACGCAGATAGTGACGAAATTTTCCGCTTCTTACCGAATTAGATGCCGTAAGTTTTCGCGCATATAAGCAGTTTACTCATCGTCCCATTTTTTAATTCGATATAATACAAGTTTAATAAGATCGGACAAAGGCTCGGATGCGATGTCAAGGACACTTACACTCTTGGCCCGATAAAAAATAATTTGTAACAATAAAATTTTTTTTTGACTGGGAATCAAATTCAAGACTCTTGGCATAGTATCCACGAATAATATAATATACTCAAATGGATTATGAATCATTATCCACGTGCGTTATGACTCCATAAGGTTTAAGGCGATTCAACGGTAACTCCCAGAGGTTATGAAGGAATGCCTCGTCACCAATAATAATCTCTGCCACTCTGTTTCTGCTGCATATTAATGATCTGCTGAGATCCGGTATCTTTGGGTATGCAGATGACCGCACAGTTGTAAAGAGTTACCAGTTAGGTGCTAATGCCACCAAGGATCAAGTACAGTCCCAAAGAAAAGCCATGGTAGAGCGAATGAGTCTCAGTAAGTTTCCAGTTGAGGCGACGCCAATCTTGTGAGATTCAATGCCACCAAAACACAGGCGTGTCTTTTCTCAGCCAAAAGGAGCCAGTGCACGTTGGCTCCTACCTTCCAAGATCTATCTGTGGAACTCACTGATCGCCTTCAGTTATTGGTAATCGAAACTTCATCGAACCTTAACTATGGACGATTCATCGTGTCCAAGGCGAAGATAGCTGCAAAAATCTTGGGATCCTGGTCAAAGTGTAGCGGTATTTCTCTGCGGGGCAGCTTTTAACACTCAATAAAGCTCAAGGCCGGTCGTGTGTAGAATACTGTTGTCACATTTGGGCAGGAACCCCTAAATGCCATCTCGCAGCTTTGGACTCGGTGGAAAGGTGGGCTAAGAGGCTAATTGTTGACGCAACTGATATCAATCTGCTCAGTATAGAGCACAGGCATTTTGTAGAATGTTCACAGGAATTACATGATCTAATTCCCCCATCCCCGTTCCACCATCGGGCTTCACGACGCACTGCTGAATTCATCCTTTTGTTGTGAACATCCCTCAAACCCAAACTAAGCGCTTTGCTTCGTCTTTCATTATTCGTACAGCAAAGGACTGGAATAGTTTACCCGCGTCTGTCTTTCCCTCCGATTACAATGTGGGTGTTTTCAAGAGTAGAGTACATAAGCATTTACTGAGCTAGTGTGCCTTACCATCCAGGACTGCACTTCCACTTAACATCAGGTGGGATCGTGGTCAAGCAATTGCTTAGAAAGTATAAAAAAATAAATAAATATAGCCCTAGCTTTCTTTGTTCTTTTGTTACTCTTCAGATGGAACACAGCTAAGCATAGCACGTGCTACAACTAGTACATAACTGCAGTATACATTACCACGTATATCTGCCAAAATAAACCGATGTCTCGTTGGTTGTAAATAAGTATCTTATGTTTCTCTTACTCCAAGAATAACACAACAACAAGCGTTACGTTTTTTTGCATTGGTATTTATCGAGGACATCGATCTTCACTAGTCTTTCCAACCCATTCATGGTATCAATTTCTATCATTAATATAACTTTACGTATTAAATGTAAAATAAAAAATCTTAATTTTTTCTATTAAGTATTTTTTCTTACTTTTTCTAAATTAAATTGTGCGTCTCAAGAGAATGTGTTAATATAATGAATTGATTCATTTTATTTTATTTATTTATAAAGGCATCAGCAATTAATATTTTCATTAAATATATCTTGGTGTGTATATTTGAAAACAACACGGTGACTTTTTTGTCCTATAATCGAAAAGTAAAAGTCTTAATAAACATCTTCGTATAAAAAATAATTCATAGCATATAGAAGTAAAAAAGGAGTGCTTTCGCGATTCAATAAAACTTAATGTATTTATTTATATTGTAATGCTTTTAAACTAGTAAAAAAAAAAAGTCATTACTATTATTAGTACTGAATTATAGAAGAATAGAATAGAAATAAATTTAAGTACAATGTACAATGTCTGAAAATTTTATATATAAATTATATTACAAAATCATATACTCGTGAAATATTACAGTTCGTCTCTGTTTTTATAAATGCGGAAACTGCACATAAGGACTACACATTTTAGTGAACGTTGCTACCGTCCGAAAAAGATGTAGGTCAAGTGCAGAACGAAGGATAAGAAAGAAGTTTTTCTTCAAAAATACAGCAGCATTTTAAAATAAAAATACTTTTTTATTTTAAAATGCTGCATAGTTTACGTATAAGTATATAGTATACGTACAAGAAAAAGTTGTAATAAAAAAGCCTCAGATGCCCTGACCATAATCATCCATTATAGGTCGTTACGATCGAAATTAAAAATGCCATAACTCCTATAATCCTGCGTAGTTATACAGTACTTTGAGAAAAATGCTCAGAGCCACCTAATTGGATACAGACTACAGACCACTACAAAGGGGGATGTTTGAGATAAAAATGAAAATTAAATCTTCCACGCGGATGGGCAGAGTAATGTTTTTGACGGTACTGAGGCGGGATTCCATCCCTCCCTCTCTCCGGTGGGGGGTGGATGCCGCAAATCGACTATCAAAATGCTGGTAAAAAAAAAGTTATGTTTCCACGCAGACAGTGCGACCGGCTGTTGTGAGCTTTCTGTCCTTTTTGGCGGCAGTTTGCGGCGTTTTCTTTTTTAATTATTCTCGTCTGACAGCGGTGGGGATGCGGTTATGCTTTTGGCTATTGATTTTGCTTAAAAATGCGCTGTTTAACATTTTAGTAAATAAAAAGTATAATATATTTGATTCTATTGTTTTTATTCCATCTGGTATAGACAGATTCTGGTCAAACACTTCATGTCACCTGCATCTTTTCAATCACAGGTTACGAGTTAGCCTATCGTTGTACAAGAATTTAAAAAGAGGTAACAAATAAACGATCGCCAGACCACAGCTAAGTCCTAGTCGCTTCAGAAAATCGTTGGTTTCTAAATAAACTTTAGATATTTTGAGATACTACAACAGAATATTCTTTATATAATAATCTCGTAATATATTTGTTTTGTAACTTGTATTGCGTCATATACAAGATTTTCCTATAAAAATTTATGGTTACATGAAACTTTACAGGGGTAGAGCTTCTCTGCAGTTTGTTTCTAGCTGCAGAATTAATGGTTCAGCTCGACCGGGCTACGCCCTAACAATACCAGCGTGAAATAGCAGATAATGCTGCTGTATTTCGTCTGGTGAGTGTAGGCATCCGGAGAGTTTAATTACTGGTGACGAGGCTGTCCATCTCAGTGCTCAAGGGCGACAAAGCATCGGCATTATGATTCCTTGTCAATGATGAATGTAAATGTCACGGGCCGTAGGGATCACTTGCTATCAGTTCAACTGTGTGCTCGCTTGTTACTCTTAATGTAATATAATGTTGGTCGTGATTAACACGGATGAAATTTATTATTAGTTAAAATCTATCCTAGCTTCAAAAATCATAACAAAATTATTCCAATAGTTTTATATAGATAAAAAAAACTAGTAATACAGATAGATAAAAATACAGAAAAAAATAATATAACCTTGGATTTGGGTTCAGTGACGAGCCGGTTGATTTTGCGGAAATATTGTATACATAAAAACATGGCTTATTCATAATAATGTCGATTCGGATATTTCAGACTTGAAACCAAAGCCTTGTATACTTAGCTTAGATTTAACAGTAATTAACGTTTATACTATTTTGATGATATTTGTGAACAATGTCAGATCCAGCACAGATGAAAGCTCCCATTCAACTTAATTTATAAAAAGGTATATTAAAAAGAAATAGCAGGTTGACTTTCTATGATGTTGTCATAGGATGGTGTAAATAACTTCTTAATCGATCCATCCACTCTCTTTCATTGTAAAGATTGATTTAGTGCATGTCCTGTATATCGACGATAAGCACCGAGCTTCAGGTCTTGTTTTATAATACGCGACAGAGTCCTAGCGGGAATCTTCATTTCTCGCGATAAGATTTTTTGCTTCCTAATGGGGTTTCGACGAATTCTAGCTTTAACAGCATTAACAGCCTTTGTTCTAATAACACGCGGCCGCCCCATTCTTTTCTGGTCTTCGACAGAGGAAGTGTGGTTGTATCTGTTGATAGTACGATATACGAAGATACGGCTGATACCAAGCTTTGAAGTGTCTGGAATATGACCGACGGCTCCATTCCCATTTTGTGCAAGGCGATCACTGCAATCCTATTTTCTTTAACACCCCATTCCATATTGTAATTTGATAATGAACACGAAAAAATATGTGAAATGGCGCATAATCGAAAGAAGTTTTTAAAATAATATACGTGTTCCAAATTTTTAAATTTTAAGTAACAGTATTTATGGCCAGACTAGTTAGGTAGGTATATTAGAGATAGAACAAATATTGTTTCTAACACTAACCTTTTTTCATCCCAGGAATATCAGCACCACAACCTATAGCCTGCGGTCCAGGACTAAGGCTATGCAATTGGTAGGGCGGTGTCCTAGTATCGATCTGCGTAGGCCAGGGCGACCTCGGCCATGCGGGGCCAGAGGCCGGGGCCCCAAGAAGTCTCAACCGCTCGTATACAGGTGTGGAGCAATCTGAGCTGGTCTGCTGGTTGCTAGATTTCTCTTTTTGCGCCGCAAGGTTGCGAAGTACGCGGTTAATTGATGAAACCTGATGACAATGATAATTATTACTTTTATTTATATAGGCGGAAGTCAAGGGAAAATATACGTAAAAATCAAGTAAACAGGAGCTTAAGGTAAGTTTATACAGATAAGTCTAGCTATGAATTACCTGTGATAAAAGTCGGCGCAACCAGTCACATTGTGATAGCAAAAGTTTTAAAGTTTTAATTAACAGTCTATATATCCTTCTAGAGATGGTATTGGACCACGCGGTGCTCCTACGGACCGGCAGGCAACAGGTCTACGATTTCTTTTCTCAGACATGTAGGTTTCCTCAATATGTCCTCCTTTACCGGCGAGCTTGTGTTAATTTAGCACTTAAAATTACCATTAACAATTTCATCAGAATATCACCTCGGACTGAACTCGGTGTGCACGCATAATGTGAAATTAAAAGTCGACACCAGAGGTCTCACAGAATACCAGCATAATCATAAACTTATTGCTCCTGTGGTTGGTACCGGAGCTTGGTGCATGAAAGCGTGGCCATTTTACGCTGGTACTCAGGGCCAGCTCTTTCTCCGCTCGAGCGTACCTATTCATGATACAAGATGCAGCTCTACCATCATATAAAATTCAGATTCAGAGTAACTGGCTTCGATCTTGATTCCCAAACAACTGTTACTACAAACTGTTGATTTTTGGGGTTTTGTTTTTGGAGGCGTTATATGTATGTTCGGTGTCTCTAACACTGCATTTGAAACTATTTATTTATATTACTGTCACCTTAAATTAACATTTACAAGTGTGGACGTGGGAAAAAATATATGTCAAATGTTATTTGTATATAAATAATCTGGTGGAAGAAGAATTTTGGAAAAAAGTTCAAATTTATATATTCTTGATTACATCCGAAATGGTTTTCCAGAGGAGTATGGCCTGAACTGTGAAAGAAGACCGGCAGAGCATAGTAATTTTTGCACATGCACAATTAATTTAAGGCGGGTGCAAGGCGCAAATCGGTTGCATCATAAATGAGTGCAATTAACATCACCATGAAAAACGGTTGCATGGTGAGTTAAGCAATCGGAAGCCATAATCAATTGACATTCTATTTTCGTGATTAGCAATGATATTACACATCCATCCACAATGGGCAGGAACGTCTATATTTACGGTGCTCATTTATCAACCTTACTTCGTAAACAAGTTAAAATGTCAAGGAACTCTCATAAATATTAAATATTTACTAATATAAATATTGTATACAATATAATATTATTTGTTTCTATTAAACTTTTGATTACAAATACTTAAATAATATTACGAAAAAGGTTTAGTATTAAAAAAATCACAATAGCAAACATATTTATCATCAAGATGGAATAAGATACGTTCTCATACGTGAGGATAAAAGATTTAATCCTCTAATTCATTGCAATAAAATGCGGTAAGCCTCCTGGTAAATGTCAGGCACCGATATTAAAATCGAATTAGAAACTCTATGAAACTTAATGCGCCGTGAACACTCCAAAAACCATAAAAACTCATTTAAATCCAATCGTATGAGAAACACGACCATTGTAAACGGATATTGTCTATGTGCAAACCTTTAAAGGAATTAATTCGTGTAAACATATACAAACAAAATTTTAGTAAAAGGGTTATTTACTAATTGGTGCATTAAGCGAATACAATCGCGGAAAGCAGTCAATGGATGTGTGTAATTCGAATTAAAGGGACTGTTTACAGGTCTGTTCCTTGCAGTTTTTTTTCGAACTGTCAGGCCACGTATGTATTTCACACATGATCACACTTGTGCGCAAGTCTCTTGTTTACGTTTAATTTTAATTTGTTTTATACGTTAGTTTTTAATTATTAATGGAATTATAATAAGAATAAAGAAAAATAACAAACTATATACCGAGGGGATAAACGTTAAGGATTGTTTTAATTTTGAGATTTTATTACAACAATGGAATTTTCTATAACAAAAATATATACTTTTAAATTTTATTCTATGGAAGTACTAAGATAATTACACGTAAACATTGCTTGTTTAATATCTGTTAAGTGAAATAAAATAATAACAACACAACATTTAATTGACACGAATCATTGGATTCAACTCTTTGCTAAGTCCAGTAGCTTGTTAAAAATTTCCATTTCATTTTGTTAGGGAACCCGTGACAAATAATAAGCCTTTCAAGAGACATTTACTTTTCTAGACGAACGCTTACAGCAAAGATGTTAAGTGACTTTCAATTAGACAGCTTGTTATAATTTTCTAATAGAAGAAATTTAAATATCGTCTACAGAAATAATCTTTTTTGATGAACTCTTATAATAAAACAGACGATAAGTTTATACATATTTTTGTGTAGAACACTTTATTTTTAAATTTAAATGTAATTATATTTTTAAGTTTTTTCTAAATACAATACACGTATAAGAGTTTTATCAGATCAGATAAACAAAATTAAAAAGACGTTTAATCGAAACTGTCAAGCGATCATAGAGAAAAAAAAAGTTTTTAAAACTCCGCATTCGTCCGACGAACGTGGCGCGCTTTCTCGGTCCATCGGGCATCGCGTCAGCTGCCAGTCACCGCGCGGCGAAGACCACCACGCGGCTGCGTGTCGTGTTACCATCTATCGTCTTACGGCCTTCCTGCCCTACGTCTAAGTTACGCGCCACGTCCGTTTGGCGCGCTGTCATATGTCCGTATGACAGTTGGTAGACTGGTGGGACATTTTCGGTTTTCCTTTACCTCCAGGGTTTGGGTGGTCTGCCATGTTGCAAATGATATTTTGCTTCGTATATTTAACTATATTACAATGAGCTGGATTTAGCAGGCCAGCGGTCAGCATCCTCATTAAAGCAAATATTTATGCGCTATTGTTTTGGTTTTCGATTTAAATAAAATAAAATTGTGCATTATCGCATAGGTTATATATCTGTGCTGCTGTCTTATATCATCTTACAAAATTCAATCGACTTGTGCCTTTTTTGTTACATTCAATACGTGTTATACATATTTAATTGTGTATGAATAACTCACATCTAATGTCCCAAATACATTAATTCGTTCTTCTTGGGCCATTTAACATTTAGTTATCTGTGTAGTAAGTACAAAGATACACTTTTGGCAATCTGTCCCTGTTTGTGCTCGACCAATACCATTGTCAAATTCTATATAAAATAATAAATAAAATAAAATATTTGATAACGTCTCACCTAAATTATAAATTAAAAAATTAAATTGAAATATAGAAGTTTTATAAAAATATGATAGTTCAGCTTTTACTGCATTTTCAGTTCGTATAATTAGCATTATCTATAATACCAAAAATTAAGACTTTAATATATTAGCCTACATTGGCATATTTTTAAAAATATTTACAAAAATTAAAATCTAAAAATATTAATTAGTAATTAGTCAATCTATTGTTATTAGGTCTATTTTATTTGTAAAATTTTATTAAATAAATGTAGAGTATTAAAGAAATTATTAATATTTAAACACACATTTTATACAATTTATTTAAAAGTCAGTTAATAAGATATAAAACGCTTACTTAGTTACTGTTAGTTTAGATTTCAATGTCCCTTACATGCCTTCTTCATTAAATTATGCCTGTCCCATTCACAAGCCCACAGAGAATTCGTTCATGAGAACGCACCTAATAAATCGCCGCATATCATTTCACTCTCAAATGATTCCGAATACACAATTGAGTTGGGCCGAGCACCTTAGACTATGGAGTAATACAGTGCCCCAACAGAACGCCCCCCTGTGACGTCTCACAATAATACACATTTATTGACAAACTGCCTATAAGTCTCAATCAAACAATGGAAATTCTGTATAAATCTATTGACCCATTTCTTTGATTGCACACAACAATACTTGAATCAACAATTAAATTTAAATTTCACATCGTGGGAATGGCGCGAATTAAGTGAGTTGACTCGCGCTGTCATCTTACGTTTGAGTGGATAAATTTCTTTTTTTTTAAACGATGGGTGTGTCGTTATATGCTTACCGGCCTTTCTTCCATCCAGGGCAATGCGGTCGCCTTTATTTTAATTGTTCAAGAATTTTTCTTTTGATATTTTTAAAATTATCCCAGTTTATTTTTCAGCGAGATTTTCATTATCCAAGATAAATAATAAGAAATTTTAATTGGTTAAAATGGTAAGGGATAATAAAGGTATAAACCCAGAAATAAAAATTATACGTAAATAAAAAAGGGTGGTTATTAACCAAGATATTTTTTTTTATCACGTATCCATAAATGTACTACAGGCTAAGTCGTCGTAAATGTGTTGCAGTTAAATGCAAGCTCGTACGCTCAAAAAAATCACTAGTTAACATTTGTGTGTATTATATATGGATAGACTAACTCGCTATCATGGTTGGGCTTGAAAATGCTACAAGTAAAACGTATCTTTATCTCAGCTCATACTTAATCTCCTATTCACCATAGACCATACAGACTGCCACGTAACATGATCGTGAGGTACATGCATCTATCCACTACCCGCAAATTTACATGCATTCTCACTTTATCTAGTGTAATACGTAATAAATTTTTTTTGAAAAAAATTGAGATTCTATACCTTTTATATTAAAGGTAAGGCGTTCGATTTGCATTCATGTATAAATAATTAGAAGTAGTCGATTTGTAACTACGGAAGATACAGAGCGTACTTTATGCTTATTACCATTCTAATTTATAAAAACCATTATTGAATACTTAAAATATTTTTTCTTTTCATAATAACCACTTGCTGTTCATTATCTTCTCTAACAATAAAGACCTAGCACACACAAGTGAAGACCTAAAAGGTGCTCTCAAAGGAACAATCATGCACTCCAATTTCGCGATTTAATTCAAAAGTAAAACAAAAGAGGAATTGATCAAATGCAGCAACAGAACATAAGGGAAGGTGCGCAGTTGTTCGCTTACGTTGCAAAAGCTCGAAAAACATCTGAGAAGAGTAAAAGTCACCCAAAATATTGACTCGCAAAGTGCCGACTTGGCGCACAATAGACCCAGCAGGTTACCTTTTGTTAACGACCCTTCTGCTGTTAACAATGCTTGGAGTAATGCACTGCTTTTTATTTGGCTTACATTAAAATTACAAGAGAAGCAAACGAGCGTTGTATTAGATCCTTGAAATTAGGCAAACTGTTATAAATTCTAATATTTTTATATGCGAAATTACAGATAAAAATTATATGTAACTAAAAAGTAAATCTTTAAAAAAGTTTAAAACAATGTTAATTATTTTTCTGAGATCGCTTGTAGATACAATTTTTAACAAAATTATGTATTAAATAAGGAGTCTACTCATTTTATATTTCTGATTTCAATTCCATGTAATTAAATTTGAAATGAATGCAATCCATGCAAATCGAATAGATCAATAAAGACCCTTTATTTGCGCGTTTCGTTTCGCAAAACGCTCGGTGCTACAAGACGGGTCTTGCAAAATAAAAAAAAAAAGCTCTCTAAGCTTATTGAAAAGTATTCTCGCCCTACGTTCACGGCTTCTGAGCAAATATAAGATAATTTTCCCGCTTCACCTCACACGGTATTTAGGGGGCACCTTTCATACTTTTTACGGTACCGTTTGACGATAGGTACGTCGCTAGGAACGTTGCGATGTAATTTATTTTGTATTCAAAACAGCGCGTCATGTGTTTTCACGGTTTAGTGTTTTCCTTAACTTATAAAGTATCGAAAAAAAATACTTTATGTGTTATTGCAAATAACATTAATAATATTAAATTTTTAGTAATTTTCAATTGTTAGTTATTTATTTTTTTTATTTCCGTAATTAAGAAATTTTCGTATGTATACATAAACTTGAAATGGCTGTAACAAATTTGTTTCTTTTCCGCTAGTTCTAGAACATTTAAGTTAGAATACAAAAAGCTTAACGATGTAATGAGCGGATGGTGGCAAGATACGCAATTATATTTTTTATTTTACGGCGATTCAGTTAGCCTATTACTTAAAGATCGACAGGCAGAACATTAACATTTTGAAATAACATAAAATGATCTTGTAAAAATTGTATTTTGTTTTGTTTAGTTTATGAGTAAAAAATAACTGCGATTTTATATTCTCGCCTTGTTCCCTTTGCGTGGATCGTCATGATTTTCCACTAGATGTGTTGCCAGAATAAAATCACAACAAAAAATACTTCGGACCGAACGGGCTGGCGTAAAATTGATATTGATTTATTTTTATATCCGACATTATATTCTGGGGAAGGACGGGAGATTTCCGCGTAGTACGCGTCGTTGGCGATAGATAATAGGGCCTGAAGTGCGACGAAATAATTGTCACGGTTATAAAATTACGAAGACGCGCCAGCTCCTTGCATCATCCCGTTTTGATCGATGCCTTAAATATCTTTATTGAGATATTTTACTTTAATAGTAAAAAGTAGATTGTTGGATTACCTTGAGGATATGAGCAACAGAAAGGTGGTACAGAGAGCTAATAATAATAGCAATATTAATTTAAATAATCCTCTGTCAGAAGCAACTGACCGAGCCGAGGTTCGGCCGTCAGACGCTCTCGCGAAACAGGGTACCGGTCCGAGCCGAGGCTCCCTCTTGGGAGCCCTTGTGCTGGTTACCCATATATAGAGGTCTCGACTGAGTGCCATAAGCGCTCGATTACCTTTCAACCCGGTGAAACTGTTAAAGGCCCTCGGGCCATAAGTCCGAAAGAAAATAAATAAAAAAAGCAGATAATAACCCTATAAATGTAAATAAATGTAAGAAGTTGAATTAATATCTTATACTTCATTCTGCTGGTGTCTAATGAACATAATAAATAATGAACACGTTGTCCACTCTGCGGACTGAGACCGAATGCCACTTACGACTAAATGCGTCTCCGAATCTCAACAACACAAAATCGTATAATGCTATTTCATGTATGTATTCTTTGAAATCACATATATTACTATTTAATTATTTGTATCAATTAGATATATTAAAAAAATAGAATATTAATAACTTTATCTATTTATATTATTTATTTATTGTCTATATGATACTGTATATTATATTTATATATTTATTATGTACATTAATTACATATATTGTTAACTTTGAGGATTATTTTGTTATTGGCACATAAAGTCAATGTTTCTCAAGGGTTCACTGGTAGAGAATGCCAAAAGGCATTACGTGCATTGAACCCATTTTTTTTTAAGAAAAATAAGGTGTTTGAAATTTTGTTTTGTAATTGGGTTTGTAAATGAGGATTAAATAAATAAATAAAAGCGAATAGCAGTTAACGATGCTGTCCTGATGTGAGTCCTGTTCCCGGGATGAGACGTAGACTTCATGTTGCGGCTAGACACCACTTGCGACGTGGCTCTATCACTGACACCACTACATGTAATTTATTGAAATTGTCATGAGGAGTCATGGGAGTAAAACATTTTTTTTTATTTTTTTAAAGTTTTATTGTTATAGTTTTTAACCCGAAAATTATGCAAGAGATTAGAATGTAATTAAACTGCTTCAAATATCTTAAAACCTTGTCTCAGGTCTACATTATGTTTATATTTCTCAAAGTTCAGTATTTTATTGAGTACCTTTTGAGGATCTAGTATTTGCCATTGTCGTATTGATTTAGTATTTATTTAATAAACATAAACGCCGTTTTCGAAGGACCGGTCTTTATTTAATTTTATATAGTGTGAAAATATTAAAGTCAATAAGAACTGTTCTAACAAAATATTGAACAATAATGACGTAAAAACCGCCGAAGGGTCAATACAATTAAATACCAACATCTTTGAGAGGCAACCAAATGGCAAAAGTCAATTGTGTTTACTACGTGAACCGCTCTCTCAGCCGTCGGTAATAATAATTTTATTTTAATGACAATAATCGTCGCCATTATTATTATTTTAAATAATATAATAGTGTATTATTGCATCCGGCACGGGGATGAACGCTCGAATGAATCAGAATGACAACTTTATAACGGTTTTTATGTAACATTTTTTTACATTCGTTATTTTTATTCATATAGAACGTTTAGGACATGTGTATGAGATTAAAAATATGCATTAAAAGTAGCTGAGAAATGTTTGAAAGCTTTGAACGCAATTTTATTTAATGTTACAACATAATATAAAATTAATAAAATTGTGTTTTTTATTAGCATAATATAAAAATAATGTTTAGATACAACTATTTTATGGAGGTATTTTTGTTGATGTTCCGACTCGTTGTCAGATTCTGACATTTCTTGTAAGAATCTCTTATATTTTACATAATGAAAGACAACAAAAGATTCAGAACATTTTATCTTCGTTTCATTTTATAAAATAAAGGGAAACTTCATCTATTATCTGTGACGGGGAGACGGAGCGTGTCCTAAATTTTTTTGTATTGATGTGAGTATGGGCCTCTCAAGTAAGTTTCTTTTTGAGTTATTGTTTTTTCTTCTACCAGAGATTTTAATTAAATAGATATTAGCCAGCGTGGTGGAGGAATGACGTCATCAGAACAAAATACAGTGGTAGAGGTACCTTGCAGTTTGTTTTTAGCAGTAGAATTAATGGATCAGCTCGACCACGCCCTCACAGTATACCAGCGTAAAATAGTAGCTTAATGCTGCCGTGTTTCGTCTGCTGAGTGCAGGGATCCGGAGACCTTTATTACTCAAGACGAGGCATTCCATCTCAGTCCTCAAGGGTGACAACGCATTTACATTATGATTCCTTGTCAAGGAATAACTTAACATCAGGTGAACTATGCGCTCGTTTGTTACTACTACTTAATAAAAAAGTTGCAAATAGCTGCTTCGTTTCACAAGAACTGGACATGACGAGCCGCGATAAAGAAGCAGTAACACAAGTGATCTCTTTTATATTGTATGTGAAAGACCTCTTAAAAGCGTAAAAGCTTCTCGTAAAAGCTTCGATCAGATTTGATATGTTTTCCGAGTCCTCAAAGGTGATAACACAACTGCTTATTGACTCCATATCGATAGTGGATGGAAGTGTATATATCCACATACCACGTAGATTCCACTTACACTTTTATCATATAAGTGAAATTTTGGACGAGTTAAATCGTATAAGTATGTATAAGATATTCAAACAAACACTTCTGCGTTTGTTTAAATGCTGAAACACAAGAAAAAAATACCTCGCGCTGGTGACATCTGGATCAGAACACGCAAAACATAATCAAATAATAATAAATACTAAATGTATAATTTAAACATTATCTATATTGTTAGACACAAGTGCGGCGTAATAACTGCTATAATTAAGGACAACTGACACTGCGTAATCACCAAATTAAATCTAGCATCGGATTCGTCAAAAAAAAAACCCATAAATATTCAAGAGCGAAAAGATCTCGATAGTGCTGTTATTACATATTATACTCACCCTCTAACAACAAAAGCCCGACAAGGACATCGTTTAAATACACAAAAGAGACGGGAGAGTGTGGACGCCGCATAAAATTATAATAAATATCTGCACAGAGACTACGCTTTGAATAACGCGGCTGAAAGAGACAGTGGTGGTCATTCTGGGCTCACCATGCACGCTATTTCATTTTTTAGGATATGATATGATCACAAATTAACTTTTTCCGAATTCAAAATTGTTGTGTTATCGTGTCAATAACACAACTTAATTGTAACGTAGGTAAGAAAAAAAATATGCATAATGAAATGCTGGCAGGTCGACAAGGTATTTGTCATACTCTGTTGCTGAATGTTTCATATCACTTAGTATATCACTTGAAAGATAAAACTCTTTTTCTAACTGTTAATAAGAAACTCTTAATTATATTCAGATTTCTTTTAAGTGATGAATATAACACATTATTTTTTATTATTTAAATTTTGAATTAATTCAGCCCGGAATAATAAATAATTGTTGTGGGTGTAATGTATTTGTCAATTAAAAAGAAGGTAAGTTATTTTATAGATGAACGTGATGTATTCCGTGTAGGATATAAAACATGGTTACAATAGTCTATCCCTATTTAGTCTGTGCAGCGTTACCACAGACGTAAATCGCATAGGTGACAATGCATTGACATGTCATTTGATTCGCACAGGGGCTATTACATGTCGCACGCTGTTTGGGGTAGTAATAAGTCATAACTCATGTGTTAACTCGAGGAGGGTACTCTGATAATGACTGTAAATTCTGATTTAGACCGTAACGCGTTTTGGCGGGATGGCGACAACGCTGTCAGTATGAAACGTTGACAGCTTTGTTATCTGTGAAATGACTTAAATTTGACACTAATCATTTGATATTTATTATAACTGTATTTATAGTTACGAATAGAAAATTGTAGTTTTGTATTATACATAAAAAATTACGGCAGTATGTCTTTTGAATCGTAGGTCTTGGGTTCGGTTCACAGCCGAGGAACAAAAATTGTTCTTGAATTGATTGTATGCATGTTCTATGTCACCAATACTACCCGTATTAACTAGAAAATAGAATTACGGAGTGTAAGCATTGATTTCCAATGTTAAATAACGTCTCGTATATAATAAAAAAATAGTAGCAGACACCTACGGCGTAGCACGTCTCACAGAGATACTATGACGTGACTAAAAATATTTACGTTTAAATTTAAAAGAAAAACAGCCTTTTGCATTTGTTACTAAAATTATTTTAATCAATTATTTTAAATAATAATACTGCTTAGTATGTACTGTTAATTACAAGGTTTATTTTAATTTATAGAAATTACTAATAAGGATGTTCAGTGATTTTTAAAAGCGATACTACTACTGTAGAAGAAACGTTAAAAAAAAATAATTGTACCATAGTAAGTAAGCAGAAGCTAGTGAGAGAAAGTGAAGCTTTATGTAATATTAATTTAGTTTAAGAAATATAATTACTAACAATATAAATATTATAAAGATAATAAATAGAATACTTGAATTGTCGTTTGCGTTTGAAATACAAAGATATGATTTTAGGGCTTTATCGGATGAAACACGTTTGTGTATGCCGAATATATGCGTTAACTACGATCAAAGAGCACGTGGAATGCCTATCCAAATTGGCTAATGAATTACTGCATTTGTCTGTCTGTCTGCGTACCGCAAATGGTTTAGGAGCGCGTATCAGTCGCAGCCCGATAATAAGCCAATATTGGCGAGCGCTTTGTGCCAGATAAATGAGATTAGTAGACGTGTTCACAAGCTTTTATACCTATATTTTGTTGTTATGTTTTAATGAAAGTTCATGTAAGTAAAGATTTTAAGATAATAAGTTGGTAATACGACAAACTTCTTGGTAGTCTATTCCATACTATCAGCATTCAGTCCATTTTTAATCCTCTGCTATAATTATTTTTTGTAGAGTCACTGCCCAGAGTAAATGGAACATCAGTAGTATTCTGAGAAGAATACCCTGTTATTCTGTTAATGATTATTTTATGGACATAAATCTGTAAATACAGGACTCGCTTCAAGTGAACATGAATAAAAATATTATAAATCGTAAAACATTATTGACTGTCTTTGGAAGAACAAGACATGAACCTCAAAGGGGTTTTATGTCTGGTTCTTCTTAGACTATTCGAAAATGCATACATAGGTCTAAGTAATAAGATTAATTTTCAGTTTGAGTTATATTATATGAACGGGATGGGAGATCAATGAGAGAAACTAGCACAATTCCGTAGGTATGGCCCTTTCGGACACCCTCGAGTCATTCGCTCTCGCGGAACAGCGTAACGGTCCAAGCCGAGGATCCCTCTCGGGAGATTACCCATATATAGAGGTCTCGACTGAGTGCCATAAGAGCTCGGTCACTGCTCTATCCCGGTGAAACTGTAAAAGCCCTCGCGTTAACAGCGGCCATCAGCCCGAAAAAAAAATCCGTTTGTATACATTGATATGAATGTATGAGTTGAATAAGTTTAAATTGTACTTAATATATGAGACACTATTTAAGACAAGACAAGGAAAATATAAGTATATGATAACATGTTATTTTGTATTTATTCAAAATACTTCTTAGATATGATACGACATATACATTTTTTTATATCGTTATTTTTGGTATTGAGGATGACCGATGATCACTCAAGCTCGATAGGAAATCGTAATGCAATACGTTGAAACCCTGGAATGACTCGTCATCAGTGTTAAGGATCCCAGAGCATAAAAACACAGCAGATTTATGCTGCTATTTCACGTTGATATTCCTTTAGGGCGTGGGCTTTCCTCGGTCGAACCGACCCATTCATGCCGAAGCTAGCATGCAGTGCAGCTCTAGCACTGTTAATATAAGAGATTATTTAAAAAAAATATAAATAAAAAACACATTTACTACGGCAATAACATGTCCTGATAAAAACTAAAATACGCAAATTTGACTTTATGTTGACGCCCAAACCGTCATATAATAAATCGTATATTAAATCGAGAAGGTGTCAATAGCCGTAAAAGCTAGTGGTGTACCAAATCGATAACGCTGGCGCAATGAACAAGCGTATCTCATATGTAAAGTGCTGAGAGTGGATTAAAATTAAAACTGCGTAAAACGCACAACATATGTCGATATTTTGAAAGCGCTGCATCGGGGGACGCACCCCACTGGCTGAGCATGATTTTATTCAAACGCTGTTCTTCCTTGTAGCTAACAGTTTAAAAACAAATAAAATTAGAAGAGGGTCTTTTTGAGTTTAAATTGTCCTCTATTACGTATTTATTTACAAAATATATATCAAACAAAGAAATCAGACAAAGTATAAATCTTAAAATTCATTGTGTGACGTCGAGAAAGCTTAAAGTGCGGTAAATTTATATAAAATTAGGGAATCTGTAATTTATTATTTATTTATTTATTATTCTTTAACAAATATTGTACAAAAAAGCGTACTTAATGCCCAAAAGGAGTTCCCTACCAGTTTACCTTTGGGGTGAACGAGGAATATATTATTATTTTATTTTAATAAATTTATAAAGGATTTAATGTCACAAAAAAAGTATAATAATTTTATACATATTATATATTATACAATTTTATATATGTATATATATATATATATATATATATATGTATTATATATAAACATCTAGCCAAGAGAAAGACCAAACAAAGCAACACGACTGCTAAATTAAATTCCCCCGAAAGACGTTTATGTTGTTTATCAAAGAATGCCTAAATGGCTGATTATGATGTTATGTAGTGCAAGGAGTTTTGGCCGTTTGATGTGCAACCAGCCGTAACGGCCTAAGAATGCCTTGCGGAGCCCGGGATCCTGCCCAGCTGTCTTAAGCTCGCAATATTAACAGATAACTACACTAGAATTTGCCTGCGGTGTTTCTTAAATTGATCTTTGAGGGTACTCGAAATTTCTTTGTAGCATTAAACATTAGAATCTTTAGTTAAGTTTATTTTACTTTGTCATGGATTTATTATACGAGTATATATATATCTAGACCTCAGGGGCCGCTGTCATCACTTACCATTACGTGAAATGTTTACTCGTTTATCACCTTTTTAAGTTCTTTTGTAATATTAAAAAACATAAAAAATCGATGATCGACCAAAAAATCAAGTTCTTCAATAAATAAAATCAAGAAAACGCCCTGGGATCATTTAGTATGGATTCAATTTTTTCTCTTTTTTTTAATAAATTGAGACCCATTCATCACCCTTGAGGACTGAGACGAATGCTGTCACCGGTAATAAAGGTATCCGGATATCTGCACTCACCAGACGAAACACAACAGCATTATGCTGCTATTTCACGCTGTAATTCTGTGAGGGTCCTAACCCGGGCGAGCTGACCCATTAATTTTGCAGCTAGAAACACACTGCAGTGTACTTCTACTACTTATACTTATCCGTTTCTCACCTCGAACACTACGAAGAAAATGAGTGATTATCGAACCCAGTAAATTATGACAAAGCAATAGACACCAACTTTTATATTCTAGAGGTTATGCATAAGTTATCACTTCTAAGAACTAAGAAGGAAAGTGCCAATTGTAGCAATTGGGTGCCCGGTTCTTGAAACTGGAATAAACTAAAAACAGAATTATTATAGAATTATGGCTATAATTCTGTTTTTTTAGCTGTTTCTGTTCTTTAAAGGTTATTGTTTGTTTTTTTACATAAGGGATTTGGCAACATTTCAATTTAAAATTTTATATGTTACATATATATATTAATGTATTAAATATATATATATACATATATATATATATATATATATATATATATATATATATATATATATATATATATATATATATATATATATATATATATATATATGTTATATTTGTTCCTTTTTATATATTTTTGGTGTTTTATGTATTATATTCTCATTTTGTTAGTTATTGTTGATTGCTGCACCACGCCATAGGTTGATAGTAGAGAATTCCAAAAGGCATTAAGTCCGCTCTTTGTATACGATTTTTTTTATTTTTTATTACATTGAGAATAGATTCCTGCATCTATATCTACATTCACCCTTGACAAGGAATCATAATGCAGATGCGTTGTCACCCTTGAGGACTGAGATGGAATGCCTCGTCACCAGTAATAAAGGTCTCCGGATCCCTACACTCACCAGACGAAATACAGCAGCATTATGCTGCTATTTCAGGGTACTCTGAGGTCGAATTTTTTTTTGAGTTAAATGCAATAAAGTATAAATTAATAATAAAAAAAATTTAGATGAATAGAGTTTATTTATAGACTTGCCGCGTCAAAACAGTATTTTTAAATAATATATCATAATTGTCAAAATTATGAAAATGAAACGTCTTTAATAAAAAAAAAGCAGATATGGCTATTTGTGTACTAATTAATAACTAAATAATTATAGGTTGCTCTCTTCTAACACCAAAAGTTGTTTCTTGTTTTTAGAATAAAATACTTTTGCAATTACAATGTTCAATATTTCTTATTTGTGAATACAGAAGAGGAGCACCCACTTATGTGTACCAATTAATAACCAAATAATTATAGGTTGCTCTCTTCTAACACCAAAAGTTGTTTCTTGTTTTTAGAATAAAATACTTTTGCAATTACAATGTTCAATATTTCTTATTCGTGAATACAGAAGAGGAGCACCCTCTTGTATGTACTATGTAACACGCGCTTAGTACGTTAAATTGAACAAAATACCCCAATATGTTAGTATAAGTAAATACTAATCGGGTATTTTATCTTATCAAGTATCTGTTGATGTTATATAGCTTCGGTTCGGGGGAAACGAGGGTACGGTGACCAAAAAAAAATATTATTATCGTAAAGCACATTAAACTTTTTTTTGCATATTGATTGTAGAAATTTATGTTATTAAACATGTATATAATGTTTTTGAATTGGTTCTGGATGCTTTATATTAGATTCTTAAAATATATTGAAGATTGTGTAGTTGTTTTTCTATTAGCTTATTTTTTTGCCTTGCTTAGAGTATATTATGTGTAGTAAATTCAACACATTTTAACTCCATATTCTACTCTACCGTCTTCGCTACACAATATGCAAATTAATTTTTTATTTTAAAAATTTAGTCGTTAAATTTTTAAACATGCTATAATTTGAGAAAAAAATCAAATCGAAGAAAATTGTTAAGATCTACGAGGAATCCATTTGTAACACTTTTAGAGAAGAAAAGACGAATAAGTAAAATTATACAACATTAAATAAAACTAAGGAAAAAATCGATTTTTGACGCTCGCGCAGGTTCACAACATCGCTCCATCGATATCTGAAGCGACCGACGGGGTCGACCTATTGATTGGCCCTGAAAGGCTTTTTCAACTCTTATTCTACAAAAGACCAGTTCGTGGTGAGCTCTCGTAGCCTTGGCCAAGATATACATACTTTTGGTACATTGTGTCAAATTACTACTTCGATAAAATAAGATTTTTTATAATATAAAATATAATATTAGTAGGGACATGAGAGCGCCCGATGATAAGTGATGACTGCATTGTGCACCTTGAACCTTTCACCCCTGAGGACTGAGATGGAAGGCTTCGTTATCTGCAATTTTTCGGATCCCTACATTCACCATACGAAACACAGCACCATTATGCTGCAATTTCACATCGATATTCTGTGAGGGGGTGGTCCTAGTGTCTAGACGTACATGACTTTACAACCTAAAAGAATTAACTTTTGAGTATAAAACATATACGCTGAAACATAAAGTAGACTATCGCATATTAGACTAAGGGTCAAACAAAAATCTGAACGATAAACAAACCTTCCATCTAAATTATCGGGGCATCATTGTTGAGGATGTTAGTATCTATCTACCACTTATCAATGGTATGTTCGTCTATCATCTGCACATGGAAAGCAGGCTCAAACGAAAATCTTTTTCATTTTCGGATTGTTTCATACTCTTATAGATAAGAAATCTATAACAAATTTGAAAACCAGTATATGTTTAGAAAAGAGCCCGCAAAAATTTTTAGCATCATTTGGCATCTTTATTGAAGAGTGTATAATATTTTAATATATTTTTTTGTCGCTATTATGTATATAAATTGAATAATATTAAGACACTACTGTGCCCACGATTTCATACGCGCAACCGAGCAGCGCTTCCAACCTTTTTACGCGTCAGGGCGAGCCCTTGCGAGACGCACTTAAATTAAGGTATCTTTTTTATTTATTTTTCATTTGAATGAAACAAACATGAAATGTTAACATAAGCTGCCAACCATAGTCTCCAATTGACGCCTTTGGAAATTACTATCTAAAATGGACAGACCAACAGAAAAAGAAACCTCGTTTGGAGTAATTCCCTAAAATGTGTTTGATATCTAAACACTTTATGTAGATAACACATGGTTACCTACAGATGATTATTTGATATTTATATAGGGTTTTAAGTTGATTTAGTATATTAGTGACAAATCTATTTTGTGGACAGTACAGAGAAGGGTGGCGCATCATTTCGGAGGCGGACGCGGTGGGTTTTAGCCTTAATATACGCAGCCCGCTCCTCAAGTGATTTATATGTACATATAGCTGGAATAATTATATGTATGTGTTTATATAATACGTGCATTCTGGGTTCAAATGCCAGCAGATAATTAGTTTGAAGAGTTGATTGTATTAACGTCATATGTATGTCATTCGTTCTGATTTTACAAATACGAAGCAATGCGTAGCTTGTTTTATATTTCATTGAAAGCTTCAGACATATAATTAAACATTCAACATACAATAAAACGTTTAGGAAAAGCATTTTATAATAATAATAATAATAGCATAATATAAAAATTGCATGTCCCGGGTGGGGACGCACGTGTCGCGGCGTGCTTATCTCGCTTCGCTTGTCACCCTTGCCGATGCTTGGTCCGCTTTATTTTCGTCTGTACTTCGCACGGGACAGATTTGAAATGGGATTTTAGAAAAATAATCTATGTTCCAATCTTTTTATATTCTTTTTATTCATACGTTTGTATATTATCACTATTTCACTACATCATCACTCCAATCTTAAACATAAGCGTTTACAACTACTGCAATGAAGTGCAATCCCGAGCCATGTGTATCAATCGACATCCAACAGACATGCGTAGTTGGTTCCTCTATTTAGATAAACATTTTCGTCTTTCTTTACATTACATTCTCAAATATTCAAATTGCATGTATCAACCCTGAGGACTGAGACAGATCCGGATCTGAAACCCGGGATCTTTACATTCACTATAGGAACACAGCAGCGGTATGCTGCTGTTTCAAGCTGGTATTCTGTTTATGATCTATTCATATTGTAAATAGAAACTAACCGTGTCTCTACCCTCTGACAACCATTACGTTTACCTCGTGGTGCATGAGGTTATTACTCGATTATCATTTCCCTCATGGATTATCAGCTCTATCATGTATATGGCCGATCCATCTTCCACCACTTCAGCTTCCACAAGATCAGCGTGGCAAAAGTAAACAAGAGTAATCAACCTTTTTCTTTAATGTCTATTTTCTCTATTATCGCGACCGGTTGACGGCGAAGAATCCGTTCAAATTTTCCCAACTAGAGTACTCGATAACTCACACACTCAATGAGGTGGGTCTGAGTGAATTTTCCATAAAGAGGCAATGGTATATGGCACGTGTGAGACAAAGTCAACGCTATTGGTAATAACCAAATATGCAGTATATTGTAAAATAACTTTTTGGAAGTTTATACTGGCAAAATCTTCCGATCTAGAGTAGTCACGCAAGCTTGCACGAACAGTCGACCGGGGAAGGACCAGGCCCTCACAGTACACCAGCATGAAATATCAGAATAATACTGCCGTGTCTCGTTTAGTTAGTATAGGAATCCGGTGACCCAATTATTGGTACGATGCGTGCCACCGGCGTACTCACGGATAACAATGCATGTGCTTCTTGAATCTTTTCTGAAGATAGATGTTTATGGACTGAAATCGTCATTTGCTATAAGGTAAACTTTGTAGTTCTAAACGTTTGTCAACTTTAGTCTTTTAAAAGAAACCGTTGATTGAAACTCAAAAGTATGTGACACACGCAATTATCTACGAAAAATCCGTTTTAGCATCGCTGATTTTGTTGTTTAGTTTCTACTAGATAAAATACCACAAACGCACATACGAAATACTAGTTTACTTAATATTCGTATTATGATTATTAAGTAAACGAAACAAAAATTTCCAGACAAGGAGTGGCTTCATTGAAATTTGATTTTTCAATAACATTTAAATATACACAATAAATATACATTTTCACCAAAAAATGTTCTAGACTATCGCCATGCCTGCAATATTTTCTTTTATGGCATTACAATCATTTCTAAGTTTGATTAGAGTACGTGACATTAAAATTATTATTAACAGTTTTTGCTACATGTAGCGTATCGTGGATCTAAAATATGCTTTCATTTTTAAGTTCAAAAGATTTTGTAAAAATAAATATGAAGTAATATATTCAACAATACTGCACAAGATATAAGCTGAAAATAATTTTAAATTTGATTTATCATATTGAGTACGTGAAATTAAAATTATTATTAACAGTTTTTGCTAGGTAGTGTATCGTGGATCTAAAATATGCTTTCATTTTTAAATTAAAGAGATTTTGTCAAAATAATTATGAAGTAATATATTCAACAATATTGCACAAGATATAAACTGAAAATAATTTTAAATATTATTTATCATATTGAGTACGTGAAATTAAAATTATTATTAACAGTTTTTGCTAGGTAGTGTATCGTGGATCTTAAATATGCTTTCATTTTTAAGTTAAAGAGATTTTGTAAAAATAAATATGAAGTAATATATTCAACAATATTACACAAGATATAAGCTGGAGATAATCTTTCATTAGTGCATTGTAAGCTCGCGTGGCGCGCACGGGCGGCACGGTAAGAGGGACGTTTATTGGATTCGAACCTTGTAATTAACTCGTTTTGAATATAATGCGAGATTGTTATTATAAATATGTTTGTAGTGCGTCTTTTAATTTAAAAAAAAATTAAACAATATAAAATGTGACATCCTTACATATTACATAAATTGGAAAATGAAACTGTCCATTTTGCGAAAGAAAAAGTATACTTCATAAAAATAAAACAAGACAGAAGTAAATAAACTAAAACAATTATATATCTATATTAAATAAATATCCATAATGTTATCTAAATATTGACTAAGAAGACTTAATTTTCAAGTTATGTTTATCAGTACAGTAATAGAATATATGTAAACGAGTATCCTTAAACACTAATATTATTATATATTAACATTCTTACAATAAATATTAGGGCTATAGTGCCCAACTTTACGTTTATCTTCTAACATTAATTTAATTTGATAACTTCTAGGTGTATTATAGACTTTTACCTAACATTTATGTTTGCTCCACAGTTAGTGAACCTCAGTACAGTACAGTGGTTACACTTAGTAAGCCGTATCGTAATTGAAAAAAATAGTTGTTTTCCCATAGTCATCCACTGTGTAGTTTGATTTAGTTTATTATTGAAGGAACTTGTACATTTTTCTGAATAAAAAGTAACTTTGATTGTTAATTTCCTCTCAAACCAACAACAACTAAGTTAAACTTTAAAAGTAATTTCAGGAGATATGTACCCTTTGATTACATTTTTATGTCTATAAGAAGTTGATGTTGACAAAAACATTGAATCCCCATTCGCCCTGAAGGTGCTTATGGCAAGTGACACAAACAAACACGGGCGACGGAAAGACAATCGTAACAATTGTATCTATTTATTTGTTCACCATTGCACTCAACATCAATGTAAGCCTTAAATCCAACGAATTGTGGTATTAATTTCACTCCAACACTTCCTACTTTTTAAGTAACTTTCATGAAGCACTGTTCTAAATCAAAGTCGACTACACGTCTTTAAATTAAGATCCATTATCGTCTGTATTGGTTTTAAAGTCTTTCTTAATTTATCTGCAAAGGAAAAGGAGTTCTATATACATGTGTTAAGGTGTTATTTCGAGTATTAGTTGTGATGTGGGGTAAAAGTTACTATATATGACCACATGCACGCCACGTGTTCGCCACGCGTCATCTCCGATAATCTTCTTTCCCTGAGTCCTTTGTTACAATTTGTTGCTGCGATATATCCCCCGTCCCCGTGAGATCGCCGATACTGATATGATGCTTAATGATATTTTAAATCAGTGTTCTGAATAGGCTATTTATTAGGTTATTTTGCTTGGTATCTTACTTTACAGATTTTTAATTATTCTATTATTAAAAAAAATAAGTTTTAATGACTCATATTTACGTATTTTATTTAAGAATACAATATTATTTTTTAATATATTTTTTATAACATCTACAGCTGTTGGTGACATAAATAATTTAAGCTGACAGAATATTTGTTTTGTATTTAATATTTTATAAGTTTGTTCTTAATAAATTATTAAGTTATATAATAGTGTTTATTGTTCAATAAACATGTTTATTGAACAGTAAACACTTGAATTATTTGATTGAATTAATATTGAACAGTAAACACTGCAATGTTTTTAAAATTGTTTAATAACAGACTTTTAAAATCTTAATAATTTTGAGCTTAAATCCAATGTTGTCAAATATCAAAATCTAACGTTTCCGTGGAGCGAATCTCTCCCTGCGCGAAAAAAATCAACAACTGTCATGACAAGAAAATATCGGGATATAATAAAATAAAGTTGTCATCCCCAGTTAAAGTGCCGAAGGGAGCGTGCTAAATGCATTAATTTGGCCTGGATTTAGTGGCCCGGAAGTGATATGCTACGGGAACGCATGCTCCGCACCGATATGACCCTGCTATCTGCCGACAATTGACCCCCTTACCTCACATTTTTCGCGTTAATTAAAACTAAACTGTATTTTTGTGTAATAAAGACATAAATTCAACGACAAAAGAAATCATTTAGGGTGACTTAACGGGGTTTAGCTTTGTTAGTGCCGCTTTAGTCAAGGGTTGTTACTGTAAAAGCTTATCAGCTTTGGATGTCCTTGTATTCATTAGGCCTCTACTTATGTTAAAAAATATTTTTATGTAGAATTTATATTTTATATGTATGTAGAATGAATATTATTAGAAACATAATTTATTTTTGTGAAGAACTTAAAGAACAACAAAATATATCTAAATAATAAATAAATATGTAGTCTATATAATTTTAAGTATATACACGTAGCGCTTGATGTTTTTACTGCAGTAAAATAGTGCATATATATATATATATATATGCGAGTAAAAGGGTTTACATTTTACTGAATGTTACTCCTGTCCGTAAAATATTCGAGTTACAGTCGCGCTTGAAGATTTTATTACCATAGATTTTTTTTAATGATATACCACAAAAATTGTATTACCATAGATTGAAATACAATACTTGTTTTATGGTCTATTACTAATTATTCGTCGCAATTTACTTATCTCTAGAAAATCATGACATATCTTAGGTTATCTTAATTTGTCACACCACCTAGCAGTGATACCTTACTCCGTTTGCTTAAATTTTATGTCATTAGAATTCTATATCTTATGGATTTCTGACAAAAATCTTCATAGTTGTATTTTCAATAAAAAATACTTATTCTGTGCCTATTTCACTAATGGGGTGACCTGATAATGAATGAAAAATATTTGATGAACTAAGTGACAATAGACCAACATTTTTTTTCATAGAATAGATTAAAAAAACCTATATTATAATTATAAATGTAAGAAACATTTCTAAAGGAAATAATTGTAAATATTCTCGAATGTTATTTGTATCTTTTCTTTATTTTATCTTTTGTTTCTGTTTGTATCCAATAAAGTAAATAAATAAATAAACCCACCCTACGAGACTACGTGATAATCTGTGTTAATATCTAAGGTTCAAGTGACTTTAACTTGTTTTTTGAGTAATGTACAGAATAGGCCTCCCAAAAAGATTGCAAGCAAGTATTGCATCACGATTATTAATAATTCAATGTAACACAGTGTAAAAGCGCTCGCCATTCAATTCACAGCACTCGCATACACGTAAACCGAGTTCAGAAAATCGAGAAATTGTTAATTACAATTTTAAATTCTGATTTACCACATGCTCGGCGGTGAAGCAAAACATCGTGAGGAAATCTACACGTCTAAGAAATAAAAAAAAATATCTCGTAGACGTCAAGTCTGCCAATATGCAGTGGAGCATTGCGTAGAGCTGTACGACTAGGCTGTAGAGAGGTCTTTGCCCAGCAGTGGGATTGTTATGTATAGGTTGCTACTTTACTTACTTCTTCAAAGTCGTGTGACATCAATTAATCTACAGTGAGGCGGCGTGACTGTTAATGCTTCTATTTAGACACTCTACTCGCTGTATAAATGGGAATAACAATATCGACTTTATATTTAGAAATTAAAATAGATCACCTTATGGACTGGTTTGTTAATAATTACAATTATTTAAAAAGACTACATATATAAATATATGTGTATCCGTCGTAAACATTTTACAAGTAAAAAGACGCGTTGTGGAATCAAGAATAAAAGTAATGGATGCATTATTTATAACAAATTTATGAATCTCAAATCGGTAGTTTTAACAGTGGTGGTATGTAAATCAAGTATAATTATTGAATATTTTCAATTAATTAAATTAATTTAATTATTGATTATCCAAAATACTGCTACCCGTTCGGAAAAAGAAAGCCTGAGATGAACCGAACGAACTAAGGCATTTGTCCATGACACCGCAGATAAATCTACTCTAAATCTTATTACAACTGCATAACATCGGATTAGGGAAGGGGATGACTAGTGAGTGCCTCTGTTTTTGAGCTTATGATCAGTAGATGTTATCTTGTAATGGTCATAGGATATCTATGATGATATCAATCAGGAGGACATCGTCATGATAAGCCTGCAGTCCAGCATAGGATGGACTGTACAGTTTTTAATATCCGTGTAGAAAATCGATATATCCACTATTTATTTGTATCAATATAGCGAATGTCGAAATAATTCTATATAAATAGTTACAAATTTTTATAGAAGAGCTAACTATAATATCCCACAACAGTGAACAGTGGTTTCGCTACGATGCAGTTCGTTGTTAGCTGCAGAATGTTTGGGTCAGCTCGTCGAGGGTGGGACCACGCCCTGTAACCCCATAATTGACATAATTCTAGTGCAACATTACTGATAGGTAACTTCAACATACACTTCAAACTACAACAATTCAATATACAAAGAGGGAAAAGGAGAAAGATATTTAATTTATTTAAATAAATATATATATATTTTTTTAGTTACAAGTTATCTCTCTAGGACTGTTCTGCATGACTGGACTGCAGAGGCGAGTTTTTTTTTATTGCATGAGGTGACTCAAAAGGTATATAAATTTCGTCGCTAAGGCTGTTTATAATTTTATACATTCTTGTATATGGTGAATTTGCTCTCAAAACTGTTCTTCTGCGTGGTGAACAAAGCGGTGTAATTGGATGGCGCGGCATTCGATACGGAACTCGATAATTGAACCGTTCTAGCAAACGATGACAATTAAATTTGTACCATAAGATTTTATATGTGAATTTTGCGTCATTGCATAATCTACTTTTAGATAATGTATCCATATTGAAGTAATGAAGTCTTCAAGCAACACTAGAATATATGCCATGTAGCATGGATTGAAATCCATTGACAACGACAAAAAAAGACCTATCTGTCAAATATGAAGTCAACCATTTGCCAAAGCCAGTGATACCATAAGCACGTAACTTGTAAATAAGTATTTTATGATTTGCTTTATCAAACGCTTTCCTGAAGGCTGTGTATATTACGAAAGTCTGATAACTCGAATATTCTGATTCAATTAAAATCTAGGCAAAGTGTACTAGATTAGTGCTTGTGGATCTAGAACAAACAAAACCATGTTGATGATCACATAAATACAATTTTAGGTGACTTTGAATATAGGGGCAGATCATACATTCAAAAATCTTAGTAAAACATGATAAAATTGATATAGGTCGATAATTACATATACAAGCTTCATTTTCTGATTTAAGAACTTTAGCGATTTTCCACTCTGAGGGAAATAAGCCGAAGGTAAGAGATTTTACAAAAATCTATTTTAGTGGGTGAGCCAATTCAGATGCACATTTTAAAATAAATATTGGTGGTATATAAGGTATACCACCAATATTTATACCTTTTTTTTATACCTTTAGTACAGTCTATACTTAGCAATTTTTTTGAGAATAACTCATGTTCTATTATAGGGCTAGTTAAGCTCTGACTGTTGTTTCCCAAGTTTAACAAATATTCCGAGTCGAGGTCATAGTTTAAATTTTTCTCTACATTATAAACCGACGAAAAGTAAGTTGCAAATAATTCACATATTATTGTTCCATCTGAAGTAGTAATCATACCATCTGTCATAGCACCGAGAAATACACTGGTCCTTCCCCGTAAACTTTTCACATGGGACCAGAACAATCTGGGATTTTTTGAGGTCGATTCCTCCAGGTTCCTCATATGATTATTATGGCAAATAGTTGCAAACCTATCACAACGCTTATTAATTCATTTTATTTCTAAAGTATCTAGTGGATTTTTTTATATATTATATCTTTTTAGCGTAAAATAGCAGCATAATGCTGCTGTGTTTCGTTTGGTGAGTGCAAAGATCCGGAGACCTTTATTTTTACTGGTGACGAGATATTCCATCTCAGTCCTCAAGGGTCACAATGTATCTGCATTTACTGGTTCCTTGTCAAGGATGAATGTAGATGTCATGGGCCGCAGGAATCACTTAAATTCAAGTGAACTGTGTGCTCGTTTGTTGCTCTCAATGTTATAAAAAATACAAAAAAAACAACTGAAAAGTATATTGATATTGTTTGCTAGTTTGTTAATATTATACGATATTATATACGTTATTTATAATTAATTGTGAATTTAAAATAACCAAACAAAATAAATATTAACAATTTCACATACTACGGTTTATTTACGTTAAAAATAAGCCTAGCTTTAGCTCACACGTTCACGATTTTCATAAATATTAATAATCCCATCCGGCCTAACAAAATCAGACGTCGAGTAGGTATTTGGAATCGAGCGATCGCTACGCTAATATATTCAACGTTTAAGAACCCTCATAATCAAAATATATATACACATATATATTTATCGATACTTAATAAATACGAAGACGTAACCACCCTATATAAGATACCTGTCTATACGTTCCTACGTTAAACCTCCCTTAAAGGCTCCCTCTGATAACTTAAAGACTTTATCCCCTGTACAGGAATTTTTACGGCAACAAAAGCCTTCATATTTTCTTTATTCATACCGTGTCAAAATCGCCTCTTCCCCTCCACCCTTCAGACGTTGGAAAAAGAGATGGTCGTGCAACTCTTTCGCTCTCATTAAAATTTTATATCGCCATCCCATTCCCTACCCTCCATTTCGGTTTTATGTTTTTCTCGATATTCTTGGTGGAGAGTACTTAATGCCGTTTTTTTCGTTAAACCGTCAGCAACAGGGTGATTGTGCGAATTTCTTAATTAATTTATGTTAAGTATTTCGTGGGGGGTGACATCCGAAAGGGTGTTTAAGAATTCTTTCGCGATTCGAGTCGCATAATGAGAGCGTTGTGTTTGTATTCACGGCTTATAATTTAGGGTTTATTTCGTGTCATTACGTTTAGAGCCTTTTTATTGTACTGTAAAGAGTTGACTATAAAACAAGGATTAATAAAATCAAAACATTAAATCTTACGTATTTGTTACTAAAGGAGATTGATATACATATTGAATATTTTAAAATAGTACTAGTACTAAATGAGAGTTGTTTAAAGCAATAAGATATAGAGGCATTCTTGATGTCGCATCAACCTTTATATCCGTATACCCTATAGTATCGAATACGTCTAAAAGATGTCCCAGTAGGGAGCGGGCTTCGTATTCTAAAAAGGAAAAAGATGAAGAAAAAAGTTATAACGTCATATTGTTTTGCCACGGAGCGAAGGAGGAGAGGGGGAAACAAAAAAGGGGAGTCCTGTATAGTGCTGGGGAAAGATAAGGCGTTATAGCATCCTGTATATAGCCTCACTATAGGTATGGCACCATTGTATTTTACGAGTCGCCCTTTCGTATTTTTCATACTTTAGAATGGTGTCTTGGTAAAACGTCGGTACATATTTTATCGGATTTAATTTTCGTGAAGCATGTTCGATTGATGATTTCCTTTTTTTTTTGTAATTTTTATGTTTTTTATATAAGCATATGAATAAATAAACGCACAATTCACTTGACGGTTGGTTGTTGCAATGGTCAATAACCTTATTCGCGGTAAAGAATTATGACGCTAAAGTACTGTGATATAATGTTTTGAACAGGTTATTAAACACTCAACTACTGCAATATAATGAAGTAAACAACGCCAGCATTTTACCTCGCTAATCTCATCCGATTGCGTCTAATATCTACGAGTATTTTAAAAAAACTAACTTAATCTATAACAGTTTGTTCGTTCACCACTCGCTTTTTAAATTTAATTATTTATTCCTTATTGTTCGAAGTAGGAGGAGGAATCATTAATAATTATATTGGATATTTAAGTTAAACAGTACTTACTTCCTGCTTATTCAGAATTACGATCTAACGGACTATATTGATGGAGTATAAATGACCAATGACTTTTCGATTTATGATTCTTGCGTGTGTTAAATAAATAATCTATCGATCTATGGTTCTATAGTCAGATATTGCTTGGCGTTTTAAAACGTGAAAGCTTGTTTATTTTATAGGGGTAGTTCATCATGTCATTTCATAAGAGTCAGAGCGTAATACTAAGACGAAATCAGACTCCTTATATGTCAAATATGGAAATTAAGGCAACGGTCTTTGAATGATTCTAGTTGTTTATGTCCGATTTAACTTCAGTGTGAAATTGACCACGAGCAAACGTTTACTGTTATAAAACTATAATTAAATCATGTAATCATGTGTCTTTAACGATAGTTAAAAAATCATCTAAGATAGTAGTAGTAAGATTTACGTATCTCATTGATCTTTTTTAGTAAGTTAAGACATAGACCCATGGTTTCTGTTTCAGGATGGCAAAAACTAACCCATCACTATGGATATTAGAAAAGGATCAATAAATAACATAGTACATAAATATGTAAGAAATTACAGAAAAGAGAAATTCAAGATGTTATAAAGAGATGGGGGAGAAAAAATCATCTGTAATCTTTAAATATTAGTCCTTTTATCATACAGTACATTGGTAGATACTAAGTAGAGTTTAGACCTTCAGCATGAGTAGGTCTGCTCAATCGGGGCCCGCACGATTACGCTGCTGTAGTTTGTTTGTTGAGTGTAAGAATCCAATAACCCAATCGTATACCTATACCATCTTAGGTCTCAGGGATAACCACGATGCCATGTGTTTCTTGAATCTTTGTTGATGGTAGATCTACGTATTTATGTGTTGCAGTCACGCTTATTATCAGGTGCACTATTTCACCCTTAATTTTATAAAAATAAATTGCTCGATGTTACTTACAAGATTATAAAATATTAAAATAAATGTACTTACACTAGGTATGTTGTCTGATGTGCAAACTCCTTCACTGAGAAGACGATCCCTGATCTCCCACGCGAAGATCGAGGGGCACTCACGTTTGTACTGAGCAATCTTGTTGACCACCTCCGCAGTCGCCACACGGGGCTTCGAGCCACCGATGGCTCGGGGCCTGATAGATCCTGTCTCGTAATACCTGCAATTAAGCAACTTGGTGAATTTAAAAAAGTTATTCTACTTATAATATAATACATAATATTCGATCCATATTTTTTTTTATGAAACTAAAAGTGACAAACGGCACAGTGAAGTATCGTTGGTGTCACCTTTACTTAGTAACACTTAGTCACAAGTGGAAGTGCCAACACCTTTCTTAAAGGCTGGTAGCGTATCTCCGATTCCTGTGGTGATGCGGATGTCCATGGGTGGCGGTAATCATTTACCATCTTTTAACCACGAGCTTTAAGCTCGTTTGCCAGCTATACTATAAAAAAAAATCATAAACGTTACTGTCATCCCTAAGGACTGAGATAGAGCTTACCCCGGTGAGCTAAATCACTTATGCTTCAACTGGAAAGTAACTACGGCGTTTCTTTTTGGTAGAGCAAGTAGAGGCGGCTTAAAGACATCGCGTCAGCCGAAGTTTCGTATGAAGAGTGAAAGAGACAAAAGACCCCATTGCTGGTAATGAAATATTCCATTTTATTCCAAGGAAGAAAATCCATTACCTTCTTGTTGAATTGACAAGGATGTACATTGTAAGTATTATGTCTTATCACTGTATCGTTGTCGTCAATAGATAAACTTTACAACAGAATGTTCTTTGAGCTCTTATTTAAATAAAACTGGATAGGGTGATAGTCACCGCCATGCACTTCGATTTATTGTCAGTTCTCAACTTCGATTCCTGGTTTCGGCAACAATACAAATGTTTATGGATTTTAAGCGCTGTCTTGCCAGATGCTGAGGAAAGCGTGGTAGGAATTCTGAATGTATAGAAAACAAATCAAAAATTCACAGAAGCGTACCCGCATGGCATACTATATCCAATACCCCAGAGTGTCTATGCCCAGCAATGGGATGTATAAACATAAGCTGTTACTATTATTATTTTACATCTCTATATTTTTTTATCCAAATTGTTTATTATTATTTTATAAATACTGCATTTAGCAATAAAATATAAAAATAGTTTGTCTATTTTTTCATATAGCAACTTTACTCGAAGAAAATAATATAAAAGTGCTTGATTGTAAGTAAGTATAGAAATTGATCGGTGTACAGGTACAACAAGTCGATGTAAGGGGCAGTCGAGTGCCGGTGTCAGGTTGCCTCGTCCCGTGGTGTATCAAGTTCGACGCCGGGTTAGACTCTGTTATACGCTTTATCGGCCAGCTGTCGCCGAGACGTATGTTCCAAATAACCAATCGGGGAAAACGTATATGTAAGTAATAAGTTAATTTTTATGTTACAATTTTAATTTTCTAATTATATTGTATTATATTTTTATATATAAATAAATCTTTGTGATGTCCTCGTCTTAGTCGATTTTAAGCATGGTAATATCTTTAGATTATTACCGATCATAGAATAGGTGGACAAGCAAGCAGCTGGTGGTAAGTGATTACTGCCGCCCATGGATATCCACAAAGCTAGAGGAGTCGCAGATACGCTGACAGCCTTAAAAAACTTACTCTTTAACTTTACCCGTACCTATTTCGATGTAATGTAATAAGATATGAGGAAAGTTCATATAAAGTGTCAGGGACGTGTACAACACACCCGGATCTTTTTTTTTTTTTATTGAATAAGTGGCAAGCGAGCAAGCATCCCACCCGATGGTAAGTGATCACCGCCTCCCATGAACATCCGCAACACCAATCTCAAATGCATCGCCGGCCTTGAAGAAAAGTGTAGGCTCTTTTCTTGATGGTCCCTAAGTCGTATCGGTTCGGAATGACCGCTGGCGACAGATGAAAATCAATCGAACCCAGAACTCGCAACGCAGAAGCTACTCTGTCGACTACACAACACGGCCGTTAATCGCATTAGGACGATTTTCCATCGTCGTTTAGTCGTCGTCGCTAGTGTATCAAGAGAGAATCTCATTGGCTTTGATGCAAACGATCGAACTTTGGTTGCTTAAGCTACACAATTATAATTCAGAAAGAGGTAGACAGACAAATAAAAACATATTAAATTAACACCTTAAACAAACCACTTAAAATGATTTATATTCCATTACTAAATAATCAAATTATTCGATATAGTTTTTTAACCGCAAACGAAACAAAAATCAATCGACGATCCATACGTCACTATAAAAATAGACCAGCTCGTATTTCACGCCTGTCAACTAAAACCAACCTTCATAGTCAAGGTCTACTAAACTATATGGACCCTCATCAAAACTACATTCACCAGTGTGCGTAGATCTTCTTATACTGGGTATTTGTTGGCATGCTCTGTGGTGTTTTTCTATGAGGTGCGGTCAGTTACTATAATTCTGTGGTCACAACCAGTTAGAGACCGGTGTTCTATTCCAACTGCATTTTTTAGATATTTAAAGTATAATGTTACTGGAATAGCGAGCGGTGTAATTATTTTGCGGTCGATGTTTTTATATATAACGAAATTAATTAGTGAAATTATTCAATACTGGCGCAATTACAGGAAGCACTAAACAGACAGGTGATTGTTACTAAAATATATTCCGGCATTTAATGACTACTATATATGAAGCATAATAAGAGGATTACACGTTAGAGTCACGCCGTATTTATGAAGTGGCACAATTACGGAATACGGCCGGGAAAAAAGGCTTGACCGGGGAAGGACCATGCTTTCCGGAATACCAGTGTAAAATACTAGATTAGCGCTGCTTTGTTTTATTTATTGAAAGAAAGAAACCGAAAATCTATTAATGTATTGACGTGGCATCCTGACTTGGTTCTCTGGAGTGATACAACGATTAAATTATGATCCCGTTTAAATGAATGTAGTAATAACCCCAAGATTGAACCATCAAGTGAATTATGTTATGTGCGCATATATAACATGCAAATCTATGCTGTAGTAAAGACAAATATCGTAAAAAGGAAACCAGGTCGAGTTTGTTCTGAATCTCTATACGCTGTTTTAGTAAGATGTCGGATGTATATATTTATATTCTCGTCAAGGAATAACGTAAATAAAGTATTACTCTCGACAAGGAAGCTACCTCCTGCTAAATACTTACTGGAGATCTATTAGATACAACGAATATCGAGGAAACACAGGTTTACAAGTTCGTCAAACATTTGATTCGTCGAATTACTGAATGGTTTATGTTATACAATTTCCTTGGTAATATATATAAATTTAACCTGAAATCTATAGGATATACCATATAGTTGATATTGTAATGCGTATGTTTTACTTCATGAGCCTAACTTTAATTTTACATCATTGCCTTTGAAGTCATTTTTTTAAGATTTGCTATTTTTTTTTAAATTGATAAAAGTCAATGCTTGCACCTGGTTTTAAAGACGTAGATGTTGCAGTTCTCTTAAAGACTCGCTACTTCTACTAATACATGGACGAAAAGACTGCCGCAGGCAAATTACTCCAATCCTTCGCTGTTCGCATTAAAAACGACGACGCACATTACTTCGTTCTAATGCTAAGAATATCCAAAGGAACGAAAGGATGGAAACTGCAACAAATGGAATCTGTACGTCTTGTTGTTTGATGATGGAAAGGTGATGGGAGAATCATGTTAGGTAACTCCTCCGCATACTCTCCAAAATGTATCATGTAAAACACCTAGACGCTGGCAACCTTACACAGGCAGGGTGGTTTTAACCAAAGCATAGCATTTAATTATTCTTTTGGCACGCCCTCCACTGAATCCAAACTTGCAAGTTGGTATCTTGCAGCACCTGCCTAAATATGACAGCAGTACTCCATACACGGATGAACTTGTGCTTTACAAAGAGACATGGGCTGCTGCAAATCATCCTTGCAAAGCAAGGTCTCCCTGTTTCTTAGCGCCAGGTTTTTGCCTTATATATACTGTGTTGGATACTAGGTATGCCATGAAGTGAGAGTTCAATATACGCATTATAATCTTGGATAATATATAGATAATTGAGGCGGGTCAATAATTACAAGGATCTGCACGCCTACCTTTTATAGGGCTGCACATTTGCAAACTTCCAGCATTTTCTCACTCTTCCAGCTTTCAATTAAAGGCGGTATAGTAACGGTAAAGACGTGTCAGAACAGGAGACAATTCCGGTACAAAGGCTTTAAGTACTAATTTTTTTAACGTAGCTATTAAATTTTATACTGTTGAATGTAAAGGTATAAAAAATCTGCCTGATATTGATTTACTTGATGAAAGTGACTGTATTTTGATTCTTCTTGTCAACTTGAGCAGGAAAAGGCGACGGGTAACGGTCTTAAAATAATTGAGTTGCGTCCCACATGGTAAAAATAAGGGATCGTGTACGTGTGATGTCATGGTTAAATAAATATATATTAAACTTTACATGACTATTATTTGAGTAATAATTTATATAAATTTGAGAAGGCAGTTTTCTACTGTTGTGTGAGTTATATTTAGACAGTTAGACAGACCAAATAAATTCTATTTGGTTTTGGTCTGTCTGTATTGCGACAGCTTTATGGACAGCCTTATGGTATTTTAGGCAAAGTTTACATATGTCTCTGTTGAAGATCGGTGTAATGAGTTCTTAGAACTTGTCCTCTACCTATTTCAGGATCTTTTATCAAATGTTAATGGATAATGGTACATTACATGTATATACTTAATGTCCCCCAAGCCGTTCTCCTTAATTCAAAAATGTGTTAGCAAGAGTCCAATAACCTGATCTGCTGAGTGTTGAAAATTTTCAATGTGATTTAATTTTAGTTTTATTGTATTTGCCAGGGGGCTATTCAATGTGATTATTTTATAATATTAGTGTAGGCCGACGTGCACGCATTTCATCTGATGATAATTGAAGAACACGCTCGACAAAGATTCAGTGTTTTCATCCCTGAGAACTGAGATTTCTTCTTACCAGTAATTTAGCCTGATCGCCTATACTCATCATGCGGAATACATCGGCGTTATTCTGCTATTTAACGCTGGTATTCTGTGAGGGCAAGGTGGTCTAAGTCGACCCAATTACCGCTGTTATATGTGTAATGTGTTATGTCAAAGAAGCATCTGATTTCGAACCAGCGGCGCACCTTATGGAAAAGTGCAATGAACTGACCTGCCGAGTATCTTGGAAACGCAGCCGTTGGAGACCTGCAGTATGCGGCTGATGTCACAGGGCCGTGCTCCGGAGTGTGCCAGCTCCACGATCTTTTGCCGCGTGGAGTCTGGCAGCGGTCTGCCTCCTACAAACACCCCGCCGAGCTGGTTAACACCGCTGTGACCTGTCGCACCACAATCCTGCTTACTCCAATTAATCACGCGTTTCATATGTTCACATTGAATGGACTGTAAATGCAACAGGTTGTGTTACACAGGTCTTTTCAATTATGGTGTCAGGATATAATATATGGGAATTCTAATGCTTCAAACTTTATACGTACACAACAAATGGCAGGAAAGATAAGGTCCGTATGTATGCTAATAATGTATAGGCTATAATGATTTAGGATACGGTCTGTGAAACGACCTTTCAACTATTATTGATCATATCCTAGCACTAGCATTTTCTTAATTGGAGTGGCTTACAGGAATGTCAGTAACGCCAATATCATTGCTTCTTTATAAAATATCTAGAGGTTATAAGAACACTTCTATCATCAACTTAATAATATCAACTCTAAAAATAAATATCAACTCTGTAGTATTACACTCTTCTCAAAAATTACCTATGTTGAACTTCATAACAAAATTAACCTTAAGTTCAAAATAGGTAATTTATGAACAAATTAGATTTTGAACTGTTCATTTTTATTTACTTAATCTTCAATTCCTTACTTTTCATAATGAAAGGGTACAATGGACGTACTTAATGCCTTTTGGCATTCTCTACCAGTCAACCAATGAGATGGAGAAACGTTGACTATGAACCAATAACAGAACAAATATCATATAATATAGTTATTAAAACTAAATATTTCACAAAAATATTTAATAATTAATTTGAAAATATTTGTCCAAATCTGAATTTTGTTCATATTTACTCAAGCAATGACTTTAGCAGGAATTTAACTGCTTCCAATAGTAGAGTTGCAAAGTTTTTGTATAGATTTACAAACAACTTTTCAAATTGCTTTATTTTTAATTAGATGCGGACACAGCATGGTTCAATGAGCACGGTACTTGACTACTGAGTTATGAACCCTTGAGTTATGAATCGCTAACAATTAAGCAAACCAAATGTTATGGAATTGAACCTACGTATACCTTTTACGACTTGAATCTCTATACAACGAAATAAATTCCTTCGGGAGTGTTCCACAAAGCGTTCATTTCATCGTATACAATTAGCCTAATATATGAGAAGAGAATGACGCTAGGCTAGACTTGGAGTGTAAATACTGCGTAGTCGATAGCATTTTTCCCTCAAATACAATCTTGTAATGTATGAGAAAAAATGGATGCAATGAAATCGCTTCTAAATTTGACCTAATCCAAATAAGTATTATTTACAAAAAGGAGGAAATCAACTAGAATATGTCGCGTGATTTTATGATGTTCTCTAACCTCCAAGTATGTTATAAATAATGACATCATAACGCATATATATATATATATATATATATATATATATATATATACATATGAATATATAAGTTCTCTAAGCATATAAAGTAATTTTGTATAAGGGTAGAAGAAATGGTGGTCACCATTACCTTTACCTTTGTGAGCCAGGTCATCCATGCGGTCGAGGAGGTTGGCGTCGGGCGGCCAGGGGCTGATTGGAGCCAGCTGCTGCGCCGGCAGCATCGTGTACACCCCGTAATCTTCTATTGTGAAGACCTAGAGACAGTGAAAGAGCACTGATAATTTTACGAAGGACTTGTCAAATGGCCAATAACTGGAACTCTACATCTATTTTCGACGACAAGTCAAGACGAACGTGTGCCGTTATCATTAGGAAGTAAGATGAATTACCTCTTCACCAATAATTGGGTCTTCCTATTAATTCTCATTGCGAAATAGAGAAAAGCATTATGCTTCCGTTATACATACATTTGTATTCCGTGAGATGGTGGTAGTTCCCGTAAGCTGGGTACTAGCTTCTAGGTGTAACTTATTTGTACCATGTGATTATTATCAGTCAATCGTGTTAAAACCACAAACTTCTACCAATAGCCGAACATATCAAAGCCAAACAGCTCTAATGTGTTAAAGGCTATGTATGCTAGTTTTAGTGTATCAGGGTTGATGACAATGCAACTGCGTTTCTTGATTGTGGTAATATGAACCATTGAACGTATGTACATGTCATGACAGCAAGGAATGCACGACTCCACTGTTATGACCTTTATTTCTAGAAGGTTTAAGTGTACTTGAAGACATTATATAGTCTTGTTTTTTATCATCAATGCGTATTATAAAAGGAAATTCCCGGGACACGATATCTGTCTGCATGATTGTGATAATATGAACCATTGAACGTACATGTCATAACAGAAAGGAATGCACGTCTCCACTGTTATGACCTTTATTTCTTAAAGGTTTTAGTGTATTAAAAATTGCTATATCAAATATATAAAATGATCTAAACCGGTAATTATTGAATGAAGTTTAAAGTAAATTCTATCCTAACGAAGCTGGCCTAGCTAGTCGTCTAGCTCGATGCCAACCGCACTTACAATTACATAGTTTGCAAGTTACCTCTTTTCGATTCTCGGTACCGGCTCAAATGTAAATTGTATTTGAAACATTCACGTGTTAAGTAGCTAATAAAGTTGTTGTGGGTGGTCCTGGAAGTATGGGAAGTAAGATGCGTAAGTATTCTAATGTTTACAGTACGGTCTGCGAAACAAGTTTGGTATAGTTTTTTTTTGTGTATTGTGTGATGTTGTTGATCTTTTGAGTTCGCTATTCGACTATGTGAACCATAACATCGCAGTAGTAATAAAACTTAGAGTAATAAAGGGAATTTTAATAGTATTACTAGCATTATTTAAAAAAAAAACTAGATAATACAAGAATTTATATCAAAACTCTATAATATGATAGGTTGAAATAAATTTATAAATTACTAATTTTCGAACTTCACTATTATTAGAAATACAAAATTTAACTTAGCTATGGCTAGCAATATTTTTTTTAAACAAATACGCGATAATCGTGGAACCATATGTGGACCACGCTTTAATCTTCTCTCTGGAGAGAAAGCACGTGTCCGGTAGTGGAACTTATTTAGACCGTAAGTTTAATAAAAAATGTCAACTTACTACAACTGTCAACACGCCACGAGCCACGCTAAAGCAAGTAGGTGCGACGTGAATTTGTCGATTCAACCGCGGCGACTCCGTGCGAGGAAGTTCCCAACTGAATCGTTTGATACTCCTTATATTATAAAAAAAAATAATCCTTCAGTAGTTGACTTTGAACTTATAAAAGTTCTTTTATACGTAAAAATTTTACTTATAAAATTACGTAATTTTTTAAATCTAAATCCCTAAGTTTTGTATCGTACAAGTAGTATGTTACTAAAATAAGACATATGAGTTTAATCAAAGGTTTCTTCCATCTTTTATATATATATATATATATATATATATATATATATATATATAGTATATAATAAACTTCGTATATACTGAAGTATACAGTAATCAAGTTTATGTAAAATACACAAATTTTATATATTTTGATTTCATCAGGGGAGCTAAGAAATAAATTGTTAATTATTATTCTGGTTTCACTTTTGATTTTAACAATTTATTCAAACATCTCGAAAATGGATAAAGATATAATATAAACTACTTAAAAAAGATTCCTACTTTTGTTAAATCTCAAATGAATAAAAAGCATAATTATTATATTATAATATGATATAATTATTATCTTTTCATAAAATTAAAAGCACAACGACAAAATAATGCAAATAATAATTTACAGCAGTTAACGTAGATATATTGTTAATAGAAATTGTATAGATTTTTTCAGTGCTTTCTTTGTTTTTGTTATATCAGTCTAGAGATCCACTGTCGTATATAATCCACCAGATACAAGCCCCTACCAACTAAAGTTACTTGGTGTAACCAGCTAAGTGGCAAGCTGATTAATGATAGATATGATATTCGAGACTCTTCGTTTAAGGTATTGTTGACTAACATTTATCAGCAAAGATTTAATATGCGTTATCACTGAGGATTGATATAGAATAACTCGATGTCAGCACCAGGGTGTCTGGGCCAACCTACACACACTTTACAACACAAAGTTGCGTCATTCTGATATACTATGATGGTCATTCCCCGGAGAAGCCGATACACGTCGCAGCCAGTCACTAGCTGTAACGTAGCTAGCTGTATTAGCTAAGAAAGTAAGTGACGAAGATATACTTTCTGAAAGTAACAGCTTAATAAGTTACCTATGTTTTTTTTTTATAGAATAGGTGACAAACGAACTTCTGAGTGAATACCTCCGCCCATGGACTTGCGCAACACTAGAGGAGTCGCAGATGTGATGCGGTTTTTTTTTTTTCGGGCTGAATGCCACTGTTAGCCCGAGGGCTTTTACAGTTTTACCGGGTTGAGAGGTGACCGAGCGCTAATGGCACTCAGTCGATGTGATGCGGGTCTTTAAGACATGTGTAGGCTCTTTTCTTGAAGGTCCCTAAGTCGTATCGGTTGGAAAATACAGCTAGCGACAGTCAGTGAGTAATTGTGCGTGGCGGAAAATTTTGCGTAAAGCGCATAATGGTGGAGGCTTTATTTACGAATTACAATTAAAGTATTTTTTTTTCAGTTTTCTACAAATACATTAGGACATTGTCACCTTTCTTTACTATTTCTTTTTACTTTAGTCTTACGTCTTTGTCGCTAGTTTTATGATTAATTTTAATCGACGATTATAAAAACATGTAATGTAGTTTCATAATAAAGTATAGTTATAGTTAAGTATTTTATATCTAAAATATTAAACTCAATGTTTTTTAAAAAAAAATCTTGCAACGAAATGTCAACATGATCGAAATTCTCTCTAGGCGACACACTCCAGGCGAGTGTTTGTCAAACGTGGAGAGTTGTCGAGCGATGCTCTTGATGGAACTCTTCAACACGGGCAAATTTTGAGAAAACTTTTTACATATTTCTTGTCGTTAGAACTTACAGAGAATCTATGCTATAAAGAAGAAATAAGTTTTATAAGTTTTTATCTTCCTAATAGTTTTTCGCTTAGCTTAGGTAACATATAACATAACTATTGTACATTAACAGGGGCTAAATTCATCATCGTTCATCGGACATAAAAGTATACAAATGATCAATAAATTTTAGTCAATCATTAGTTTTTGTGTCAAAATTGTAACTTACTTTCTCTCTAAATAATTCATTGTTGCATATTGTATGTATGTATGTTTCCATCCATATATATCTTGAAAACAAGACAAATTTGAGTATTTTGTTTAAAAAGAAAAGCACAAAATACTTTAGCAGCAAGCAGTAATGGAAATAATTATTAGATAAATAACGTTTTTAAAAAGAGTTTTTTTTCACAAAATTAACAGTGGCTAAATACATTATCGTAGGTCATAAAGGCTTATGATTTTTAGTGTATTTTTGTACACAAAAATTTCAGAAAAATATGGACCTTTTTTATTTTCTTCTAAATAATTCATTGTTGCAAGGCAGTATGTTGTAAGTTTCCGTCCATAGATATCCGAAAAACAAAGCAAACTAAAGGCTTTTTAATTGATTCCATGTCAACGCGAGTACATGATAAAGTACACAAGCAACAATTAAGCAAATAATGAAATAAATTTATTTTTTTCTTTACACAGTATTGAAAAAAAAAATTGAGTCATAGATTTTCAAAGTAAAAAGAATATATCTAAAGTAGAGAGAGATATAGAAAATATTTTATTGGATTATCTCTACTTTGTCTGCAGAATTTAGTGATAGCTACCGCTATTGTATTATATACATATTGTGTATGTATATATATATGTATGTGTGTATGTATGTGTATGGATACATATATTTGTATATATATATGTATATGGTGTATGTTGTGTATATATATTGTGTATTTATACATGTATTATGGATTTAATGTCTATATGTATTATTTGCTTGTATTAGTTTTTTTTTTTTCTTCTTTTATTAATTAGTTTATTGCTACACGTACCATACACATATCTCACCACACCTTGGGTTGACTGGTAGAGAATGCCTTTGGCATTAAGTCCCTACCCTTTGTGAACTTTGAAATTCGTTAAGGTTAATGCAATAAAAAGTATATACATAAATAAATAGAGAACTAGAAAATGCCTTCTCTTTCCAACCACAAATCAATACATACTAGAAATAAAGGGTTTAAAAATATTGCTTCGTTTAATGATAGTAGTGGTGACATAAAAATTCAGACCAACTGATAGTAAGTAATTTCTGAGCAATCTAAAGATAATTTTTATTGAAGACTTATTATTTCGTAAGTGGAATAGAGTTTAGAAAAATCGTACATTAAACAAATATTGGCATATGTAGTACATCTTTATTCTAACAACCAAAAGAATTATAAAGGGTGGAATTAATGCCATTATTTTAATCAAACCAACGACAAAAAGTCGTGGAGAGAAATTGATTGAATTGTAAAATATGGACTTGTCACTGCGTATCATATTAAATTTATAATCAATAAATAAAATACACACGTATTTATTCTGAAAAACAGAATTTTATTTGTGCAAGAGTTCAACGGAGTTCGGACCAAGAGCGTTAGATCGTGAGTTCGACGTCCCAGGTACTGAGCCCCTCCCTAGATCCGATCTATTCATGACAAAAATATCCTTTCGGTTCAACGTAACTTTACTATGAAAAATATTGGAAGAAAGGTAGTATATATATTTTATATAAGATAGTATTATATAAAATATATATAGTCTGAGTCTGGTTTTATTTAAATATACTTTATTTGTAAAATAAAAACATATATTGAACATAAATCAGTCTCACCTCACCTACATTTGAGTAGAGAATATAATAGAAGTACAATAAAACTATCTTACTTTTAATTTTAAAGTATATTGTAAATAACAATATATTAACACAATTAAAAATCTGGTACATACATACATATATAAAAAAATGATTTTTATAATATTAGGGGTGGCAAACGAGCATATAGTTTCCTGATGTTAAGCAATAACTACGGCCCACGACCATCCTCATTCAGTCCAAACAAATTTTCAGCGCATGCTTTGTCACTCCTTAGGACTGAGATGGAATTCCATGTTCAGGGCAATCTATAATCTAGCCATGTTATGATACTATTTCATACCGGTAATCTTTAAGGACGTGGCCATTTCCCGATCGAACCAACCCATTCAAGGTATGGATAGTAATTAGGTGCAGTGTGGTTCTACTAGAAACTTAATGTCTATTAACTATAATAATTATTATGTTCGGTAAAGAGTTAAGATAATGAAAACAAAAAACAGTAATGTTAGGTGTTATTCCACGCAGGTGTACTGTTTATGATAGATTGTAGAATAAGCAATGCGTAAACTATGAAAATTAAAAATCATCGGTGCGTTCAGCCACACAACTTAATCAGAATCAAGCGGCGTTTCTTTCTGTCGAAGTATTGAAAATGTAGTTCATTAAAATGTTTAATATTTTCTATTCCTATCAGTGCGAAAGAATTTTGTTTCTCACAATTGAACTTATTGTTATCGAGAATATATTTGGAGAAATTGCCACCGCGTCAATAGTGTCTCAGGATTTAATTTCTGAACTTTATTCGAAGTACAAAGAGGCTGTGGAAGATGGTAACGGATTTTAATTTAATCTTGCTGATAGTGTTTCTTGTACAACGTTATTAAATCAACTAAATAATATGGTCAGTATCAATAAAATAAAAACAAAAAATTATCATAAAACCCCGTTCTTCGTGGTAAGCTACAAAGAACGCTAGTTGTTGGACGTGACGTTTGCAATGGACGGCTTTAGCTCTTTAGAAAACTATCGTCCGAGGAACCCACGAACTCATCGTCTGGACCGCAAAATGTAAAAATATATAGTCTTTACTTAGACACTCCTATTTGTCCCATTTATTCCGGCTGCCTTTTAAGCCTAATGGCTCTAAAAACTCATTGAGCTGAGACAGCTAACGAGTTCCACAGAAGGCTTAAAGTGCTATGCTTAAAAATGTCTAGCCATGTCTAGAGGAGGGTGTAGCTTAAGAATTGTTGCAATAACCTAGTTAGGAGTTCTAGATTCGAATCCTGAAATAATCAATGCGTCCTATAGTTCAATTTAATATTTCTGAGAGTTTCTTATCCGCATAACATGCAGATCACACAATCCCATACCAAATAACTCACAACAGATGACCGCGCTACTTCCGATCAATAGAATATCACTTCGATCTGATTTTGGACTTACTGTGGAGTAATTAAATGGAATCATTAATAAGTTCTTTTATAAGATATACTCATAATTTTCGAATATAAAGATCATATTAAAGACTTCGAACGTTAGTTATAGAAAGATCAAACACATTGAGAGAAAATATCAATCATGGTTGTTTATTAAAATGATTACAGTTGTTTAATTTAATCAATTCAATGTCAAATTGCCAAGCTTCATTAGATAAGTAATTTAAACATTGCATTAACATTTTTATTTGCATAACAGTGAACTTATGCAAATATGTATTGACAAGTTATGTAAAACAAAATTTATATAATATGAAGACGGGCCCTACCTAGGTCTTTAGTATGTGTGGTTACTTTATTATTATGATAGTAATTATAAATGGCCGCTGTGTTTGATCTAGAAATTAACTGCAACACTAACGCATCGATTTAAATGGTCTAGGTCTATCTTTATAACAAACCATCGTGACACGGCAAGGTTGCTGTGATCGACACAATTCATGTTTTTTTTTTCATCTATGACTCACTAACTGAGGTTGGCAAACAATGACGCAGTTCACTCGATGATGTGTAATCACTTCAACCTACAAACACCTATACGGGAGCGTTATACTGCCATTTGACGCTGGTGTTCTGTGAGAGCGTGGAAAACAAATTTCTGCAACCCATTACATTCAACCTTGACAAGATATTATAATGTATATGCGCTGACACAGCTAAGGATCCAATGCCTCGTCACCAGTATACAGTCACCAGTCACAGAGAGAAACAAACTTTTGCCACCAATCAAATCAAAAAGTGGTAAATAAGACATCCGTGTTTGTCATAAGTATAACGACTTAACTTATTTTTAAGTCGCGGATGAACATTGAGCTACCACCTATTTATTCAATTAATTAACTGAAATTTACAATAATAATTGTAATTAAGATCAAGCAAGCAACAGCTCCGTTATTCAGGATGATGTAGAGTGTGTCAATTGGAACCCAACTATTTTTACTAGAGACATGGGGATAGTGTGTTGTTAATATATAACAGATGAAAGGCCGCGCTACAGTTTCTTTTTTGTTACTTCACTAATGGATCAGCTAGATTGGGGAAGGGCCTAGAAACGCACTCATAGAATACCAATATAATAGCACCATAACGTGTTTTCCTACTGTGTTTAGTCTGATGAGTGTAGGAATCCGGAGACTTGTTAATGGTGAAGAGTAATCTTGGGTGACACCGTGTATGAATATGGACGTCATGGGCTCCAGGAATCAACTACGGTCAGGTGAATTGTTTGTACGTTTGTCTTCATCAAAACTATAAAAAATAATCATATGTTCATAATATGTCCGTCTACTTGCACTACAGTGCTGTTTGTTTCTAGCTGCAGAATTAATGGGTCAGCTCGATCGGGGTGGGACCACGCACTCACAGAATACCAGCGTAATGCTGCTCTGTTTCGCCTGGTGAGTGTAGGGATACGGAGACCTTTATTAGTGGTGACGAGGTATTCCATCTCAGTCCTCAAGGGCAACACCGCATCTAATTATTAGGATTTTTATACACTGATTAATTTTAACATTAAACATTAAGATTGTCAAGGATGTCAAGGATAAATGTAGATGTCTTGCGCCGCAGGAATCACTTGCAATCAGGTGAATTGTGTGTTAGTTTGTTACTCTCAATTTATTAAAAAATAAAAAAATATTCTATTCTTTCGACGTTTCAGTAGGTCTTGTCAATAAGTACCTTAGTGTTATGACATACATTTTAATTTCACGGTACGTGAGCAAAGCGTTCGATCCACGAATTGCACAAATGAAATTGTTGATTGCAATTTTTAACATGTGCCCGGCGGTAAAATAAATCGTGTAACAATGGACTGTGCTCTAATATCATATGCATAGCAGTGGGATATACCTATGTATTTCCTTTTTCATAGTGAAATATGCAGTGGAACACTACTTAAATAGACCTTATTGTACGTTTCAAAACATATATACCACCATGATAGCTCAGTGTCTAAGCACTCCATTTAAATTCACGTTACTATAGAAAGACTAGTTCGATCCCCGGTGTCAGCATCAATGAAATCTATAATCGTAATTTTGGAAATCGAGAACATCGTGAGAAAGAGTTTAAGTAATAGTCAAAAAATTTAAATTTTAAGACATGTGAAGTCTGCGTTAGAGCCTTCTAGGTAGACTATAATAACTAACTAATCATCTTCTCTAGAGAGGATCCATAAGCAAAACAGTGGTATATAAATATTACACTGGTTGTTAACGCACTATGCAAACGCACTCGTAAACATCGACGGCAAACCAGCGCCAGCTACCAATCGACAATAAATAATTTTAATATTTCAGTACCGTATATTGTGGGATTTTAAAGCATACAGTTGATCTGATAGCATTTCTTACAGCTTTACTATACTCGCGTACTTCCTGAATGTGGAATCATAAAATAGATCTATCATCACCTCGGGAGTAATACAGAAAGCTACGCCACCAGTAATAAGGTCTTCGGTTATATTCTTTGACTAAACGAAACACATGCCGTATTAAAAAAAAGTGGTCCTATCCAAGCGGACCTGTTCGAGCTGGTTTATAACTTTGACGAACTCTACCACGTAAATAATCTAATCTAATCTAATAGAATTTACAATTACGATAGATGATGAAATAACGTCGTGGCTGTATCGTATAAATTGTGTTTTTTTTTTAAAATTGGCGATAAATTTAAGACAGTATGAAATATAAGTTTCTTAAAGAATTATAGTAAAACATTAAATTTTACATTGATTGCAGTCAAATCAAGGTCAAAAGCACAGATGCCGATTTTTAACAAAGTAATGTTTGTAATTTACATACATTTACTTAAACGCATTTAACGGCATGTGAAATTGTGCGTATATTATGTTACAATACTGAAATTAATAAATTTAGTTTTAATTAAAACATTCGCACTGATAAATATTTTTCTTAAATCGATAACGAATAAATAAAGATTGAATTGTAAAAAAAGTTTCTTTTAAATGAATATGATATGTAAATATTTTTTGAAGATTTTTTTTTTCGTAATTAGTGAACTTATTATTTTATAACTAAACTGTCTAATTTTGATTTGAACACACAAGATTTGTAATCTTCAAGAAAGTTTAAACAAATTTTCGGTGGTTTCATATTTCGTTTTTTAATTGTAACGCTTATAATTTTTTGAGTGTGATACCTGAACCTTCTAGAAAACATTACTTTAAACTGATCAAACTAAAGAAAAAGCATGAGTATAAAATCAAAGTTGAGATTGCGAGTCGTCTAAATACCGTTAACAACAAAGCAATATAACAATTTTAGACTTAGTGTGTTAATGTATAAATTATAAAATGAATATTATTTTTAGGTTTCGCTTTTCAGCCTTACGTATGACACAGGTTGAAGAAAATACCCTTTTGTAATATTAAATAGCAAGCAATATATATTTTTAGTTTTTACAATGTATCACTTATCATAATAATTATATTTTTATTTTATTATCATTGCGAACAATTTTTTATCGAACATAAAGGTTTGAAAATTGATATTCTTTAAGTATATATATTACATAACGGAGAAATTTTTATTCCAGATTCAGTTGTTTCAACGCGTCGGCTCTCCACCCAGAATCGACAATACAAAATACACATCAGAAAATTAAAAGAGGTAAACGGTTTTAAAACTCACAATCTAATGATCAAAGAAGAGTTAACGAGTAAAACCAATCCCTTTATTTATATTGACAACCCTGTAGAATCTAAACTCCCTAATGCATATCTCACTTTGGAAGAGTTCAAACAAGTCCTTCATAGCCGTGTTATAAAACAAAGACAGAAATTTACAAAATCATCGAGGTTTGTTCTTCGTACGCCGAAAACAAATGAAGTAACACTAAATGCATTTACAACAAAACTTAATTCATCAAATAAAAAAATAATAAATAATACCTTAATGGCTAAAACTAATAAAAAAAATTCAACTAAACCTACGCATAGAAAAACGCAAAGTATAGTAGTCTTTAAAACGCCAATATCATCCCAATCGTCCACTGTAACAAATCTAAGTAAAATAGATTATACTAATACCACTTATACAAATACTCTTTCGATACATTCAACAATTGTAACTACCGAACCTAGTACGAACGGCTTGAAAGAAGAAAAAATCGATATATCGGAATCATCGAAAATTGAATTTCATACAATGAAAACCTCTAGAAGTTACTTAATTAAACATAGTCCAAAACCTTTTATACCTACCGATCTAAGTGGTGTAGAACAAATCACTGAAGATCCGACTATAGAGGATATATATAAAAATGCCACCACAGATATTGTGGTAACCGAAGCATCTATGCCTACAAATAATGTATCTGGAATAGAACAAAGTATTGAAGAGCCGACTATAGAGGATATATATAAAAATGCCAACACAGATATTGTGGTAACCGAAGCATCTATGCCTACAAATAATGTATCTGGAATAGAACAAAGTATTGAAGAGCCGACTATAGAGGATATATATAAAAATGCCACCACAGATATTGTGGTAACCGAAGCATCTATGCCTACAAATAATGTATCTGGAATAGAACAAAGTATTGAAGAGCCGCCTATAGAGGATATATATAAAAATGCCAACACAGATATTGTGGTAACCGAAGCATCTATACCCACAAATAATGTAACTGGAATAGAACAAAGTATTGAAGGTGCAATAACACAAGGGGTTACTGAAGAGTCAATTATAGATGAAACATATACCGAAGCTTTTACAGAAATCGTGACTACTACAACCCAATATATTACAACTACAACTCAAAGAACAAGGAGAACTCTAGGCGTAAGTGTTCTGTCCTTCTCTAGCATAATAACAATTATTATAATCTATCAGAATTTAAAAAATGAGACCGAAGTGCTACACTATGGGAATATATATTTTTTTTTGATATAATATCAATTTGAATGACACCTCTAAATTAGTCAGATCGAGGACAATTAGACTGTTTGCCCATTATGACAGTTACGTCAAATCTATGATTCGTGGCGATTCTAAATTAAGGTGAAGAGGAACTCATACCTATTTTATGCCTGTGGTCTATATTTACGTGTTATACGATAACTTTGATTGTCAGCACCGGTATAAGTAGATAATGATAGGGAAAAATAACTTTGCAAGATTTTACCAGTAGCTATTAAGTATTATAGTCACGGACAAATTAAGGAATTTAGGATTTTTTTTTCAGAGGCCTCTAGTGTTCATGGGAAGTAATAAATAGCGGGTAATTAATATATGTATTTCATATCTGCTTAAAAATAAAATCCTAGGACAAACCACGAGTATAATCGACTCACAATTGTTACCTACGTTTTAATGGTTTTATATATATGTATACCGATTAATGTAAATAAGGACTTTTAATATATATTAAATATTTTTATATGGATACAAGGGCAGAAAATATTTGTCTAATTTTTTTATCAAGCATATTCTTGTCCTTTTTAAGATAACATTTATACATTATATATTTTCTAAGACCTTACCTTATGTCACTAATTAATAAATCCAAGTTATTACTATAGTAATAACTGAAATATTTTTCAACTTTCTTCGTTTAACATCACTATAACAATTTATATTTTGTCATATGTGTACATTACTAAATGTTTATGAATTAAAAATATCAAATGTAGATTTTCTGCAGATTACTAAAAAAAACACGTAAATTGCGTTCCCGCCAAACTAAACGTCAAACTGTCAAATGAGCGGACATTGTACCTCTGCTCCAGAATAAAGGCGCGACTTCACTGATTACAAAATACAATCTCACGTGGAACTATGACTCTACTGTGAATTTACGACTCTGAAGGGCTGTTATTACGATAGCTCCATTCGCTGTTGCCCAGACGGAAAGAGACCGCAATATTATCGAGACTCCGCTCCCCTTGTAAGCTTCTTATTGCATTTTAGAACTGCTCATTTGAGCGAAAGAGACATCTAGATTTCTATCTGAGTTTCATGATTTCTACGGGCTCCTCCCACTTCTATTTTATCCCTCAGTGGTGGGGTGAAGTTGGACAGTTTTAAATTATCTATTATAATAAAATTATTTTGCGAAATAAGAGGTTGGTTTTGATAATGATGCGTTTTATTTGTGTGGATTTCTCTCAAGTAAACTGGCAAGATTATTAATTAGAATTTTTAGTAATGAATAAAAAATTTAGGTTTCGCTATTAAAGTTAGACTATGTTATTGTAGGACGACTTTTTACAAATAAAAAACTACTTAAATAATAATATTTTATTTTGAAATCCAAATAATTTATAGATAATACAATAAATTTCTGATATTTAATGTATCAATAATGTTACCCTATTAATTATTTTCTAAATAGTATATATGAATAATCAAATTTATTTGTGTGTACTAGTACGGTTTGTAATATTATCGTTATAAAAATTAAAAAACTTTTTCAGAAGCTATCCTAATTTAATTTATGTGCCAACTTAACTAATGTTATTTTAAGAATATGTAATGTAGCTCTTTCACCTCGTCTCGTTGATCTCTTTTTCACTCACAACCGAAAGAGCATATATTATCCGTCTCATATCTTTGCATACTCGTCATATTACCGTTAATCTAAGTGAACGCAGCAAAGTATTTTAAACTTTATGACATTACATATAAGGAAAGGTTTGTTTTGCGTTGTGACGATAGTCTTCTGTCAACATTTGCGGTCGAGTTTTGGTTTAGCTCCCCGCATAAAGTTGTTAGTTCCACAAACATTATTTTTGACCAATAGCACGTATGCGTCGGGCATTTTTAACCAATCGTAGAGTAGAGTTTGAAGCTTCGTTTACGTACCGTTCTATGCTTGTTTTTTTTTTTATTATTTAAACTTGCAACATTCCTTTTTATAATGCGGCTGCTTGTTTTGTCTTAGACTTTTTATCCGTTAAATGGGGCTAACGCCTCCGTTTCATTTTAAGATATTTCTTTTTATTAAAATGCGTGTTCTCATATAAGGATAAGTTTTATGTCTGAGTAAATAAATTAAACATATCTAGTCGTTAGGCATCTGTGTAATTAGAGGAAAAAGAAGACTCATTAGTGTAACATGAGGTCAATAAACCCCGGCATAATTTATAGTTAGCATTCCTTATCTCAATATTTATCTGTTATGTTATTAAATAAACTTCATGATAATGACCGGTTCAGGTAGTCTTTACTGAGGTGAAAGAGTTTTTAAAAAAAATCTATCTATCTTTAAAAAAATCAATATATCAAAGTTCTTCAAAAAAAAATCAAGAAAACACCCTGGGGTCATTTAGTAAGAAGTCGTTTGATGGAACTTATGCAGCTTTTTTTATTTATTTATTAAATTGAGAATAACAAACGAGCACACATTTCATCTGATGGTAAGTGATTCCTGCGGCCCATGACATCTATATTCATCCTTGACAAGGAATCATAATGCAGATGCCTTGTTATCCTTGAGATGGAATGCCACCAGTAATAAAGATCTCCGGACCCCTACACTCACCAGACGAAACGCAGCAGCATTATGCTGCAATTTTACGCTGGTATTCTGTGAGGGCGTGGTCCTACCCCGTTCGAGCTGACCCATACATTCTGCAGCTAGAAACAATCTGCAATGTGCCTCTACCACTGTCAAGTCTATCATCTTCTGAATGAGAGAAATCATCCGCACAACTATAGAATTTTTTGATATGATGATAATTATGTCCTCCTGGCCGATTTCGATCACGGCGATATCTTCTAGTTATAGACAGATGATATCAACTAGCGCAGAGTACTTTATAGTACCAAAATAAGCATTTGCGCAAGCACAGCCACCCACCCGTCGTCCCCTTCCCTATGCCGATGTAAGACACGGAAAATGCATACAACAACTTGTTTCAACGTTGTGATACACGAATATTCTTCCTCGGCTGGAATTTAACCCAGGACTCGCCACTCGTTTGAAGCTATCTAAGTATTCCAGTAGTTAAGTATTAGACGGCTGGATATATTTTTCAATGTAAACGTAATTGATTGACCACAGAATTACCAAAATTACAAAATTATGGCAACACTAAACGAGGCAAATCATCTGCGTCCATTTATGGATGTAGAACATCTATGGACCAGAGATTACAATTACTTACCATAAGGGTGAACTGTGCTTGCGTCTGTCAACTTTAGTTACATAAAAAAAAACAAATACATGTGACTAATTGCGACCATGCAACGGTGTCTTCAATGTATATATTTTTTGTATATACTTTTAACACATAACTTATATATTTTTTTTTATACATTAGGCGGCAAACATTAGGATGCAGCCCGCCCGATGGTAAGTGATCACCACCGCCCATGATCATCGGCGGAGGAACACCAGAGGAGTCGCAAATGCGTTGCCGGCCTTTAAGGTAGGTGTATGCTATTTTGGCTGGCGACAGCTGATTCCACAGAGTAGTTGTGCGTGGCAGGAAATTAATATATATTTTTTAATTCATAACTAATAAAAATATACCTAAATATATACGAGTTATGATCCGTTTCATTTGTGTCGATTTTTTTTAAATGAACCGGCATTATAATCTTGTTAGAATTTTTGAAGATAAGATGGTATTTATTATATGATATATTAGCTCTTACTTCATTAACCATCTAAAATGTTACGTTTTTTTTTAATAAACTTTGATATTCGTTAACACGAGCAGTCGCGTTATGTTTACTTACATATTGTTGTGAACTATTATTGTCCTAGCACAAGCATTTAAGCTTAGTTGGAGTGGTTTAAGGGAATATTAGTTTAGACAGCGATCCGAGTCGAAGTTTCGTACCTCCTTATGAGGGGCCCTCGGTTCGTATTATCACCCCCTCTGTTGTCGTCGACGTTCTTCGTCCACAAGGGTCGGAGTGCAGCGGTGGTGCAGCAGCAGTCTCCGAGCCAGCTTCGCAGCATCGTCGTTGTCTCTTTACTCAGCGGGGCCTCCCTCCCGCTCGCGAATCTAATTAGATAAAGCTGTAGAGGTCTCTGGACCAACAGCAATACTCAAACACAAAAAAGAAGGGAGTTTTAGTAATTATAGAACTGGCTGATTTTTTTAAAAAAAGAAATGAAAAAAAAAATGCAATGCTGTACTTGCTAAATAAAAACATTTTCTTTGTACTCATTGTTTCGCCTTTATTAATCACATCACGGATATAGACATTTCAAAGAAGGCGACCGTACAGCACTTTTTAAAATGTCATCAGCACGGATCTATAGCTTATAGCTATGTATATAGATATATATCTATAAAGACAGCTATAAATTATACTTGCGACCAATTAAATCGACTCACGCCTCCGCGGTACGCATGCAAATTATGTTTTTACAAAACTGGATAAAAGCATACATTATTATTTCTAATGCCAAGACATCATAGCGTAGCTGTAAATCGGTTAAGGGTAAGCTTATTCCAGGAAAACCTACAGGCCCGTATTTAACCACAATCCAATAGCAAGCATGCCTTCAATTTTCTCGGGAGCGCCTCAGTTTGAGGATTAAATGATGGCGGTCAGTCATATTCACTGACGAAAGCAGAATGTGTCTACATAGCAGCGTCAGAAGAAAATGGGTTCAACATTATGGTAGTGCTGTTTTGCTGAAACATTTTCTTAATCCCCAAGTGGTTCCTGCACGGTCTGTGGTGGCATTTCTTTATAGGTGAGGTCTGCCTTGCGTGCGTGGAGTAGGTCGGAGAGGAACCTCAATGCTCACCGCTACGTCGGATATATTTTCCTGAATTATATTTTACTAAAAAAATAATAACTTGGCGAGAAACTACTAGCAAGCGGGTATGGTAACAGCCAATATTAATTTCTCATATTTTTTTTTAATTTGCATTTTCTTTTTTTATTTTCAATATTAAAACACTGTTTACTCCTCGTCCCCTTTCCGAGTAGTGCATATATAATAAGATTTCGATGCAGTGTAAAGGACACTAGACACGCACATAACACACGCAGACCCGAAAACCTACAATTACTGTTGCAGAAAATATTATGTTTTCCTCGGCTGGTAATCGAACCCCGACCCGGCAAGATAATTGACATATATCTGTCACAGATATATAGACGTATCTGTAACGACACCACTTCGCCGTTTTATATTTATTTACATAGACAGTAAATAAAATACGATCATGTACAGGTATAATTATGAGTCATAGACAAAACATGTCTATGCGTATATTAAGAAATTCTAGGGTACATTTTTCACACGCAATACGAAAAGTTACGAATAAACAATATAAAACATAAGACTGTAAATCATAAATGTCACGGCTTAATAAAAATGAATCACGAATCCATGAATAGGTGAATATGTTGAACATATAGCCATATTTTTTAATATACGAGTACAACCTACCTACCTAATATAAAAATTTAAATGTAGATTATTAATGATCTATACACTTACCAAACGTATTACGCTGCTATTTTACGATGGTATATTGTGACGTCGTGCTTACCCCTTTATTCAGCAGCTAACTATATGTACTACTAGCCTTAAACAGTAGCCTATCGTTGTTGTGTTTCGTCTGGTGAATGAAATAATCACTAGTGCCGAGGTATTCCAATTTAGGCCTAATGGATGACGGTGGGGTCTTGATGCTTGTGGGCCACAGGAATCAGTTACTAGTATTTGGACTGTGTGCTCATTTGTCACACGTATTTTCACACGCACAAACACTTTTCATTAATATTCATAAAACTATAACCCATTTCACACAATTAGGGCGTAACGTTTTAACGTACAAGCGTTCACTTGTTCACTCTGTTGGGTAATTTGTTTACTTAGCACTGAGCAAACAAAGTATGGAAAGGGAACTTGTTAAAATAATAAATCATATATCATAAACGATGGCTCGAGCCCATCGACTACCAACGGCAATGGCCCAAGCCGAGGCCCCCTCTCGGGACCCTTTGTGCTGGTTACCCATTAATAAGGGTCTTGGATGAGTGCCCTAAGCGCTCGGTCACCTCTCAACCCCGTGAAGCTGTAAAAGCTCACGGGCTAACAGTGGGCATCAGCCATAAAAACAAAAAAGTAAACAATGGTAGAGCTAATTAAAAAGGTTGGATGTGGTTTTTCTTGCTGCAATATGCTACGATTAGCTCGACCGTGTTAAGATCACACCCGCAAAAACACCAGCATAACGCATCTGTGTCTCGTATGGTGGCATTGCTTAATAAATTTAATATATATTTTTTTAAATCGGTGTAGATATCATGGGCCGCTGCGATCGCTGTACGGTAAAGTAGACTCTTCGTTATACTTGCGGATTGGACAAAATACACAAAGGGTAGTAGTACGGGACTGTATGAGCTCTTGAAGAGTTGACATCTAAAAGATACGTCCTTGAACTTACTTTTGCTTTACGGGTACTTTACTATACCGTTTTACTGTTCTTTTATTTTTATTTAATTGAAGATAACAAACTAGCACACAGTTCACCTGATGGCAAGTGATTCCTGCGGCCCATGACATCTACATTCATCCTCGACAAGGAAGCACAAGCGTTGTCACCCTTGAAGACTGTGATGGAATGCCTCGTTACCTCACCAGACGCATTATGCTGCTATTTTACGCTGATATTCTGTGAGGGCGTAGTCCACCCGGGTCGAGCTGTCCCATTCATTCTGCGTCTGGAAACAAACTGCTGTTAGCCTTGTTTTGGTAGCCCTACTACTGTGATAATATTTCGAGCTCAAGTAAATAATTACTAAATTACTATACTCAAGAATAGGCAATTATTAAATTATTATCTTTCTCATAGAGTATGTCCGGAAATAGCTAGATTCTGTTTACGCGTCGTAGCCCAGGTATTTTCCAAGATAAATTGGATACGTGAATTTCAAAAAGCATTTTAAATGTGTAAGTAAATTATTGTTTTGTTTTTGATTAGAATAGAATAAATCTAAAAGAAGATAAAGATCAAGGGCGAGGGGGATCTAAGTTGGGAACGGTCTGTAAATTTATGCCAAGTTAAGATTATAATTTCAATAATCAATTTAAGTCAAATTAGATTATTACCAAATTGATTAAGAACGGGTTATTGATTATACATTTATTTGATACTGCTGTAGAATGTTGTATTTGTGCTAAAACACGCTAGATGCTCGTACCATCATAAGTACTTAAGTCATAATAAATCACAAAAATGGATAATGATCTTTCTATACTTCGACTCCAAACTTAAACCCCAAAATGGATTTATTTCAATTAGACTTTTTGAAAGCAAATAGTTAATTGCAGATACCAGTCGATAAGAGTGGATGAAAAATTATGCAATTGCGTTTTAAATTATTGTTATACGTGTTTTTAACATAAATTTACGACCACCATATACGAGAATCTAGGAGTTTTAGTGACAAGCATTTGTACCGTCAGGAGTCTTTCATGAGTTACGGTACAGAACAGGGTCTGTACTGCTGGACGTATGAGAAAGCTCAGCGTGATAGAATACGCAACGTAGAAATCCGCATTATAAAGAGGGTTTTAGACATACCTCAAAAATTTAGTAAGCTCAAACAGCAATTTACTGGCCATTTAACTCCTAGAACCGAAAACCGATGGAAAGGTTCTTGAGTGGCAATCTCAGACTGGCAGTCGTAGTGTAGAATAACCTCCACTGGATGAACAATGGATGCAAGTGGTTCAGGGTCGTGCTTTGTGACAATGGCTAAAGGGAGGCCAGTATGCAGCAGTAGACCATGAACAAGTTGTGATAATGATAATTTATCATATAATTTTTTAATTTAATTTTAATTGCTGTAGTGGCAAATCTAAAAGATATCCTGAAATATTACCTTTCAACATAAATAATTAAATAGTTATGTTATCGCGAGATATTAGTTCCACTTCTTAGGTTTAGAATATACAAATATAGAATATACAAAAGTAATAATTATATACAAATTTAGTACAAAAATATATTTGAAATAAAAGTCAATGCTACGTTCCAAATGGAAATTGGATGTAGCGTGTATATGCCAGGCCGGCTCTACCGGGATTCATGTGTTCTGAATAACGGCTTAATTAGGTATTCCATATTAGTCCTAAGGATAACGCACCTCTCGTGATTTTTTATTGAAAATGAATATATTTATTTATTTTTTTATTTTATTGAAGGTGACAAGGTAGAGCGTAACTTACCTGATGGCAAGTGATTCCTGCGGCCCATGATACCCACAATCAGCTTCGATAAAGAATCATAATGCTATTGAACTCACCTCTGGAAGCCAAGATGGAATGTCTCGCTACTTATAATAAGGATACTCGGATCTCTTTATTCAGACGAAACACATCAACATTATGCTGTTATTTTACTCTGGTATTCTCTGAAAACGTGGTCCTTCCACGATCAAGCCGACCCATTTACCCTGTAGTTGACACAAACTTCAAGTGGCCCTGCATCTGTTAAAGTCACTATTGTCGTGCAAAAAGTACTTGTGTAAAACACTCGCCTTCTCCATATGATGTTAGCCGGATTATAGACTGCCTAAGTCAGTGACTCGGCAATCGTTCGTCGATTGAAGTTGACAATGATATCTGGGAGTTTTGTCACTCAGTTGACGCAATTTTCTTACCATTTTTTTTACAGAACAGCTGACAAACGTGTCATCAGCTCAACTGATGGTAAGTTATCACTGCCGCCGATGAACATGGAGGTCCCTAAGTCATATCGGTCGGAAATATCGATGGCGACACTTGATTCCACAGATTAACCAATATAATTGGTTATTTGTTAGTGTCAGAAATCGAAAAGACATAAATGTTCATTAAACTTTACATATTATTTTAATGGCCGTTATCTATAACGAACTGTGATCATATATTTATCTTCTAGGTATGGGAGAGCAGGAATATTAATCTATAATAAATAAAGTCTTGACAATAATTAATGCCATATACGTACAATCTTATTTAAAAAAAATTATATACTAAATACCTTTGCTACCAAAAGAGCAAGCAGCTCACTTGATGACAAGTGATTACCTCCCCTTCCTTCCTCCCGTCCCTTTGTCGTATCGGTTCGGAAATATCCCCAAGCGATAGTTGATTCCACAGAGTAGTTGTGCATATCAGGTAATTTCACGTGAAGCAGTGACACAGTGATGGATTGCCAACCATCGAGATGATGAGGATGAAATTTTGAATTCTGATGTGATGTTTAAACTCAGTGGCTGGAATTAATCCGAATAGCTCCTCAGAACACTCCCCATGGTAAAGTCAGTAAAAAATGCAAAGAAATGCAACATCTTAATGTGGATAAAGTATATTATTTCAAATGCATTGTTGTTAGAGACTATGTGTAAAGACGCATGTATTTTATGGTTTATATTTTCGCATTCGTAGTTACATAGAGGAAAATGGATAATTCGTTACATGACGTCATTGCTAGCAAAGACCTACGCATTCAAAGTCTAGAATATATTAAGAATGACATATGTACGGAACATATTTGCCATATACTATGAGACATATAGGTGTTTCACTGTATATGGCAAGTATGTTGTATCGTCACCCACTAAATACTCTCATTTCACCTGAATTTTTCATCTTTGCTGCGCAGTACAGCATTTCCAGTCGAATTGCGGCTTTATAAATCTTGCCTTTGAATGTCAATTATATAATCATTATCAGATGGCCATCCTCAACTTCCACCAGTTTGGATTGATCCGTAATTTCTTAACACGGTCAATTTCATTATTGTATTAGAGTAAACATTTGAGTTATTCGAACTCCGAGCAAACTGGAAAGATCAAGTTATAGACCAAAAATATCTACGCAACACCGGAGACCGAAATAGCAGAACATGCATTAAATTTTTGTTTTTCTCATTCTGAAACTGAAGTGCTTGCTTCCACTTTTTCAGTTTGTTCTGTAACATTGCGTCCATCCGTCTCCACTAGCACGATATCATTAACAAAGCATAACAAATGCACCAGGAGGCTTCCTCCTGCAGATATGATGATCCACAAGAAGAAAGAACTATATATTCAATAAAAATCAAGAAATCTGTTCCAAATTTTCTTTTTTAATTTATTTTACGTTTTCCAAAAGTATATTGAATTCAACCAAATTCGTTGCCGTTCAATCGAGTATTGTTAGCCTGGAAACTTTATAACACTTATACGAGTATATGCGTAAACGAGTAATTCAATCAATAAACAAGTTACGTAACAATTTTCAAAAAAGTTTTAGTTGATGCATCGTTGATATAATGCAGAATGTAATCCTAACTACATCAGATGCAAAAAGTTATTAAAGATACTTTCCCTTATGAGAATTGATTATATAGTAGACAGATCAGATTCAGATTGAGAAAGAATTAAATATATCACTAATTTATTCCCACAAAATTCCATTTGTATCCTACACATCGTATGTGTTTATTCAACAGCCACCACATCCTATCCTCGAAACATTCAACAATAAACATTTATTCAACGTTGGAAACGATCGTTTTAAAAAGATAAACATAATTGCTGATAGCCTTGTAAAACAACGACGAATTACATCGCAGTGGGAAATGTGCAGATAATGCAGTCGGTGGGTGCACTTCCTCTTAGGCCATGCCGCGGGCGTTCACGCGGAAAGACAGTGTGCTAAAACAAACGCCTAGATTGTGAGTATGAATTTCAATTATTATAAGCTATGTACTTACGGATTAATATCGTCAACCATCACCTAACACAAATTTTGAAGCTTGGAGTGGTTATACGATGTTATTAGTTTTAGTGTAATGTAAATCCTATTTGAAGAAAATTCTATCAGCGTCCAAGGATTACGTAATCATGGTTCTTTTAAATCTGACTGACCTCTTCATAATTAAGCAGAAATCGATTCAATGATAAAATCGATTTATCATTATCAGCTAGTGACAAGTCTTATGGTCACAGACTTGTCACTAGCTGATAATGATAAATCGATTTATCATTGAATCGATTTCTGCTTAATTATGAATATCAGAAAAGTATTCTCGTCTAATTTTAAATAAATGTCAAGTAAAGAAATACAGCGATATGTTACACATGTTTAAGCTCGACAGAAATTAATATACTTATTATAAATAAAAAAATATAATACACTATAAGATCTCGCATTGTTAAAAACTGACTTCAAAAAAAAAAGAGGTTTTGATATTTAGCCGTGTGTATTAAATATTGTTCAGAGTGCGTGTATTCCCATATGCCTAACTGTGAATTTTTTTTTTTTTGTGAGTAACAAACGAGCACACAGTTTACCTGATGGCAAGTGATTCCTGCGCCCCCATGACATTTACATTCATCCTTAACAAGGAATCATAATGAAGATGCGTTGGCACCCTATAGAGCTTAGATGGAATACCTAGTCATCAGTATTAAAGGTCTCCGTACACCAGTATTAAAGGCCTTCGGAGCCCTGCACTCGCCAGATGAAACACAGCAGCATTATGCTGCAATTTCACGCTGGTATTCTGTGAGGGAGTGGTCTTACCCCGGTCGCGCTGACCCATTCAATCTGCAAACTGCAGTGTAGCTCTACCACTATTAGATCTGTCTGGGTGTCATTCTTACCCAGTCGAGCCGACCCACTCGACTCAATACTTCCTACATCGTAACTCTACCACTGTTAAAACCCTAACTTTTTATTTTGTTAAGGTTGACTAACATATAACATGTATACAGTTCAACAGATGATATGAAATTCCTGCTATATCACCCACATTCATAGTATGTGGAAGGATAGGATAAGGAATCATAACGCACATGCGTTTTCACCCTTGAGGCCTTGGAACATTTTTTTTTTTCGCCAGATGAAACACAGTGGAGATAAAGTACTACATTATCTAATTTGTGTTAATAAAAAAAAATCTTTTAACGCAACTTTTTCTCTCTAGCTACTTTACATATAATTACAAAACATCTGATAACTCTAGCTAGCTATGTTGCGTGAATAAACCAACGAACCGACTGACGCTATTTTGAGATCAATATCGTTAGCCCTAGTCTATAAGATTTCAATTTAATATTATGCTCTTATTCTAGTGTAATTGTTTTTTTTTGCTATAGATGTTGATGACCTCAATGAACAAAGTGCTTGGTCCAAAATTGTTGTACAAAATATTGGTTTTAGGGTTAAGTTTTAGTCAAATTTATTTATAATTGAAGCAATGTTACAAACGAACACACACGTGAATGATTATTTATTGTAATAACATTGTCATTAATTAAGACTTAAAAAATATATCAGTTCTTGAATTAAATTACATTAAATCATTGTGTAATATTGTTGTAAATATGTAATTTGTTAAACTAAAACTTTTAGGAAGAATCAGGTATAATCTTGAGGTATGTGACATAAAATATTTACATTTGTCTAAGAATATATAATTACTTAAACACACGTGAAAGAGTCATCTCATAGCACTTTTTTGAAATTTTTATTTATTTCTATCCTCCACTAGATAGCGCTGCATAAATGTACTCACACTTGAAGCTTACGTTCGTTCAAATTCAATCTTCGTCTATATTCGAATAAATATTCACAGATGGCGCTTAAATAAATATCATTGTAATTATTAACCAATAAAACAAAAACGACATACGAAAAAATAAAATACGTTTCATTATAATTACACGAATTTAACACATTGAATAAAACTTATTTATACGGATTGTTTTATACGAAATTCGTGTATATTTTTACCTTTTTCCTTTAATCCTGCAATTTCTAGTTTTTTTTATCACCCTCCGTCACGGGGGTACTGAGGTATTTGAGGTACCTGATGACAAAGTCAATCCGAACTACCATCAGCTGCTAGCACTAGAAACTTTGGGAAAAAAATTAAAAATAAATGCCTTATTATTCCAATAAATAAGTTTTATTAAAAAAAAAATTAATGAAAAATATATGTATTTTTTGTATATATAACATCACAATTCCTTCTTACTTATGAATAGATATTTCTTTCCTTCGTGGATATCCACGGCTTCTATCTTCATTTTTAATTAAGTTCTGGATGGTAGTCACTTTATTATTCAAAAGGTAAAAGGTGACGGAGTTTATTAATTGAATTTGCATTAAACACCTTTGTCGTTGCATTCTGCGTCATTTTTATAAACATAATGTTATTCTATAAGGATAGCTTACTTTATTAAATTTTTATCTTAAAACGTGTAAATATTGTAACAATTTACTTTTTAATCCATTTTGTAGGTTGTAAGTTTAGAAAATCAAAGTTATTTATAAATGACATTGGAGTAACGTTTCGAGCTGGCTGTGTTCCATTTTTTCTTTTGACAAGAAGCAGAATATTGCTTTAATTTTTCTTTAATAAATATGTACACTTGCTGTACAAAGTTACCAACATTGTCCAATGTGTTTTATTTCACTCCCAGGACTCACACCAGCTAATGAGGGCCCACCAAATTATAGAAGAAAAGTTTAATTAGAGTGTGAGGCTTGTTTAGTGTTTGTGAGTGTTTCTGAAGTTTTTTGAAGTAATTTTCAATCGTGTTTTCTTAAGAGTACATTGCTACGTTTTTCACCAACCTATTGGAAGTGAAAAAAAAAGAGCAACTGCATTATTCTCGCTTGGTATTCACAACAGATTTCCGCATTTTGAACTGGGCCATTGATTCATCTATTCAACGTATTTAAAGTCCATTTAATATTTTTGTCAATTGATTTTGAGTTTAATACTCAACCAGAAAATTAGTCATACAAAGATAAGATAAAAGGAGTTGAAATTTATACGGCTTCTTATGTTTTGATTTTACAAGTGCGCTTGGTTTGGTTTGGGTTACTATAACGGAAACCTTGTTAACGTATGTGTATGATAAGAAATATTTTTATGATATTTCTAAGATTTCTGCCGTAACTAGGTGTAAAAGCTAGATATAAATATTTCTTATCCTTGTGGTCATTTTGATCCATAGGATTTTTTATAATGTTATTTATTTTTGTAGTACATTAATTTTTGGATAATACGAGGAACTGGACTTCTATATATACTGTACTATTTAATATTTTACCTTAAAAATAGGAAAGAAACAACATAGCATATTAGCATCAATAGAAATTGCCGTTCTTCAATATTGGCCATTTCAAACCAAAAAATAGTTTTGATTGGCTGTGAATTCTAAATTTAAATTATTTTTTTTTAAAAAACATGTCTTTTTTATAAAGTCAGTCTTTTGTTTATTGATTAGCTTTTTATTTTCATTACGTTTAAACATTTTTCGTCATAATGGATACTTCCAAAGTTCGTGTAATTATGAAATATGAGAAGAACTGAAGACAATGATGGAGAATCTCGCACATCTGCAACCAACTTTGGTCAATCGGTCGTCCCCGCTGCTTCTACACGACAACGTGCGACCCTATACTGCACAACAGACAGTCTTCAAGCTGCAAGAGTTGGGGGTTGGAAGCTCTACCTCATCCACCTTGCACCCACCGACTATTACTTTTTCAAAAATTTGGACAACTATTTAGAGGGAAAAAAAATCAATTCTCGAGAGGCAGTACAAAATGCCTTTGAAGAGTTTGTTGCCTTCCGTCCAGCTGATTTTTACAAGAAGGGCATCAATAAACCACCACTGCGTTAGCAAAGATGCATCGATTACATGGGTGATTACTTTGAATAACAGAAATAAAAAAGCTTGAAAAAAAAAAACTAATTTTATTACTTATTTCATACAAAATTATATAAATATTATTATATTGACGGCCGCGTGGTGTAGTGATTAACGTAACATGGCTGCTACGTCACGGGTCGTGGATGTTATTCCCAGCCGAGGAACATATCACACATTGTTCGTTTTGGGTCTGGGTGTGGTGTGTAGTGTCTTTGACACTGCATCTGTGCCTGCCTTCTTTTTTTGCATTTATACGTAAATTATTACGGCACTTTAATACATCCTGGGCAGTTGATATTGCCGTGATCGAAATCATCAAGGACATTATCAACAAACACTAAGTAGTGCAGAACTTAAAAAACATATTTTTAGATCCTTCCTACAAATCAAGATATATTACATAATTTTGTGGTATTTCGTTTTATATCATTTATTATTACTATTTTATTTTCTGTTGGTTAATACTAGTAACAGTATAGTTAACATTTCTTATGAGAACGCGTTACTTTTTGTGCTTGTCTTTCGGCTTCTGTTTCGAGTAGTGTAAAAAGCGAGCACACGAGTTCCCCTCATGGTAAGTTTCCCTGCGGCCCATGATATCTACATTCATCCTTGACAAGGAAAAATAATGCAGATGCGTTGTCACCCTTCAGGACTGAGATGGAGTGTCACGTCACCTGTGATAAAGGTCTCCGGATCCCTACACTTACCAGACGTAACACAACAGCATAATGCTGATATTTCACTCTGGAATACTATGAGGACGTGGTATTTTCCCAGTCAAGCTGATCCATTCATTCTGTAGAAATTAAATGCAGCGTAGCTGCCGTCAGGTGAAGGTCTCAATGTAATAAAAGAATGGATCAGGTGAGCTGCTTGTTCAATGGTACCTAATATTTCCATAATAATCTACGTAATTAAAAGAATGCATATAACAAAATTCACTTACTTTTGTAACTTCAAATAGGCTAGATGATAAAGTACAATCTTAGTACAATCATTTGCATTGCACACACATAATCTGTAAAATAAATTTATTAATTAACATTTAAACAAAGTTTAAAAATTTATTGTTTTAATAAATAAGGATGTATATACGCTTTTAAATTCAAATGTGAAAGCCATAACTTACCTTATTTACACTTTGAGAACTTTATATTCAGCGTTCAAACCGTGGCTACATTATAATAAATTGAGCTTATGGCGCGTGTAGGACGCAAACGAATAACCCCCACGTTCTTTATTCAAACTACACCGAACTTAATGCCTACAAACATTATGCTTCCAGATATTTGTTGTTGGGCTTTTATATATTTTAGCTACAAAATATTAAATAACTTTTTGTCAAAATCTGTAGCTGGCTCAAAATAGAAGTTGTATACTTTAATTTAAAAGCGGTGGCGGTAATGGATGTTTATTTCCAGAGTCTAATATTGATTAAAAATTTGGTAAGACAGTAACAGAACTACGCTGCAGCTTATTTCTTACTGCAGAATGAATGTGTTAGCTTGATCGGGAAAGTACTACGCCCTCACAGAATACCAGTATTAAATAGTCTCATAATGCTGCTGTGTTTCGTCTGGTGAGGCATTCCATCTCAGTCCTCAAGGATGACAACGCATCTGCGTTATGATTCCTTGTCAAGGATGAATGTAGATGTCATGGGCCGGAGTAATCACTTGCCATCAGGTGCACGTTTGTTACTCTCAACGTAATATTAAAAAACAAAATATAATATTAAAAACATTGATAAATAACGAGTTCGGCATTTCAACTCTAAAAATAGTTTTTAGGGTAATTGATTGGATTTTCAGTTTTTTTATTTAATGTTACTATTTATAAAATAACCTATATTGAATACAAAGAATATAGACAACTATTTATAAAGTCAGAATTTTTGTATAGAATGCTAAATTAGTAAGGTTTTTACTGAAATAGTTATCAACATCTATGTTAAACTTATATATTTTCCTTCTAAAGCTATATAATAATAGTTCAGAAACTGTCGTCATAGTCAAGTTCAACCACAAATATACCTATTATATTTAAAAAATCTTAACGTTAATGTTAAATATCTGCTGTGGTATGTATAAACGAATACCATAATATTTACATAAATTTTTAGGGTTCGAGGAGTTTCTTAAATGTCAGTACACATTTTATACAAATTTTTCAAATCTAGTTAAAAGTAGTGGTTTTATTTATGAAAGTACGTATGTAGCAGTGCTAGCTCTGCTACGTGGATGCTACGTGCTACGCAACCCCTGATTTGTCGTTATAAACCGAATCGTAAAATCTTAGTTGCTGTGTTTCGCACAGTAATTGATAAGAACTCAATACCCAATTACTAGAAAAAAGGTCGTCTATGTTAGTCGTCAGACAACCTACCTACATATTAATTCTTTATCAAGGATGATTGTGGATGTCTACGGGCAGCAGTCGTCCATTAAGTGAACTGGACACTTCTTTGTTACCGCTTCAAAGATAAAGTAAAATATCAAAAGAACTTTACAGTATACTTTAGTAATACTTTTGGTACAATCAGTCTTAAATAATTTCAGCCAATAGAATTAAAAATATTTTCAAAAATTTATAATTAAAAAGTTTAATAATTTTTAAAAGACAAAACTAAAAGAAAAATATTACAGAAGTAGATCCAAGAACAGTAGAATTCTTTTTTCTCATCGCATTATTTAATTAAAGTTGCTTGTGAATATTGGGCGAATTTGGCACACTTGCCAGGCAACCGAACCGAACCTTTCTATAATCATCATATTTCAGATAAAAATATTACTAATAAAACAACTTAATGTACAACTTACTAAAAATATTATATTTTAAAATTTAAAAGCCTAGACTAGAACATCGAACTTCATTCAACATGAACGTGGGTTGGAATCTCAGCATGAATAGACTACCTGACAAGCAAGGCGCGCACTACACACGGTCAATGAATTCGTAGAACAGTTAGACATTTTTAATTGAAGTTAAACTATTTTATTACATACATTCTATTGGTATTTATGTTTTTTATGTTATGTGTATTATTTATAGTTTTAGTATATTGTGCTGTGTTTTTTAAATTGTATTTTTCATAGTGCTATTTATAAAATGTTAAAAATATAATTGCTAAACTATCGCATTAGCTCTGTAACGTTTGTTATAACGTTGTTGTAAATAATAAATGATTAAAATATTTATGATTTTTAGATACACAAAATACACTAACACATTTATGTTCAATTTATGGCGAATTTCAGTCTGAATTATAGTCACTTCTAGGATAAAGACGAAGAGTGAGTGTCTTTAGGTTTGTCGGACCTAAGACACTGTAATAAATATATCTTGCGCAGTTGATATCATCTGGTAAAAATCAGGAGCCGTCACAGTCATAGAAAACAACCATGAACACAGGATAATTATTCTATAGTAATTAGTATTTTGTTATCACATTTACCGCTTGAGTTGTTAACTTCAACCATTTAGAATCGTATCTTAACATGATCACGTAGGGCGTCCGGCACTCACTCTCAATTTGCGTGCCTACGTGTCTTAACCGATGTAAATATTTCATTGATTTCAGATTCAGCAGACAGACTTATGGGCATGCGAGAAGCTCTTAATATATTTGTTAACATTTTCATTTTTATGAATGAATTGATATATGTCTTATCGAAAGTTTAGAAAAAAATAAAGCTGTAAGTTAATTGAGTACATTAAGTATCATTATCGAATTATTTCGTAACATGAACTCTTTATTAGTAGATTCATACAAAACTCCTTATGGCGAAGTTTCGATCTATATTGCGCGAAATGAAGCATAAAAACGCTAATTTTGGATTGGTGATTTCCAATAGGTTTACAGTTTTGAACGATATATATGTCTTGGATCCCTTACACTGACTCTGAACCTTCCGGTACCGGATGTAATTAAATACAGTCAGTGTGACCCTTTGTGTTTGAGCGAAGTTTTACGGACACTAAAATATATTATACATAGTTTGTATCATCTGGTTATAACTAGAAATATCGTCATGACCCAAATCGACTAGGAGGACATCACATAATATAAGATATGGTACCTTTAACTGATACCATTAAGTTTAAGTTTTATCCTTCAATATAACATCATTCCCAAAGAAGAAGAACTTCAAAACTGATAATTGAAATAAGAAACTGATTTCATTGGTCGTTCACGAAATTGATTCTATTTTAAACTCTTAAGGTTGGCTGCTTGTTACCTGTTACTTTCCCGCTCGTAATAATAAAATATGATCATTTAATCTTAAAGTTGCTTTTCGAATACTAGAAACCCGGGATTAAGTTTAATAACAAAAACAGTTTCAGTTTAATCCGATAAAAGTTGCCATCCCCTACCCGGAAATCACCTTTCGAGTCAGACTAAGAACAGTTCTACAATATTTCTTATATTCAATGATATTTGTATCTTGTTCTATATAACGAAACATGGTTTCACAAATCTGAATGTTAATATGAAATAGGAAGTTACGAATAATATGAAATAGAACCTCTTGATTAATAAAATATCTCTTGGTAAATAAAAATTACATAATGAAACTTCAAATATTTTTCTATTCTCTACACACTATTGCCTAACTTTTGAATTAGATTTAAGTTTTCAGTAGCTTTTTCTCTTAATAATTCTCTAATCAGTAAGAACCTTCCTTATATATAATTTATTCAGAGATCGTTGCCTTAGCATCTTAATATAATTTGGCAGGGTTCGTAGGTACGATCGAACGAATTTCTTACTTTACAATCATAAAAACTTCTTCTAATAGATTTTGACATTGACTTGACTTGTGGTCAATCAAATTAAAGAAAAAGTATAAAGTATTTTATTCAGTTTATCAAATCTCTAACTGAAAAGAAGCAATGAAAACTAAATATTACTTTTATGAAAAAAAATACTACACTGATTAGAAAAAGTAAACTTTTAAAGTAAATTCGTAGAAATTATTATAATATCAATTAATTATTATAATATAATAACAATTTACAATAGCAATTATTCAGTAAACAATTGTCAAAAATTAATTGATTACCACATGAGAGATATATTAAAGAGTTGTAAGGATACGCGTAAAGACAAAATCCATCACTTCCCTAGGCTGATATAATGCAATAAGATTAGAAGGAAGCAGGTTTAAATGCAGTGTTAAAGACACGGGACACCCTGCAACACCCTCGGACCCGAAATTCAAATTTTGATCTACCATTTTTGTCCCTCGACTGAGTATTGAACTCAGAAACCGCATCGCAGTAGCCGGATAGGACGACAAGCCACGCGTGTGATCAGTTAATCCTGCAAAATGTGAAGAGATTTAGATTTTTTTTTTCAGGAAATGTTAACTGGGTAGGTAGGTATTCGTCGTATGCCCGTGCCTTCATGTAAAGCAAGTGAAAAAGTGTTGGAAGAAGGTTTAGACGCAGAACATTTTTTATCTGATGATTGGAATAAAAATGTGATGTACAAATATTGTCCTTCGGCTAGGAAGAGAATATGTGATGTAAAATGGCTGCCACTACTCCGTCATGTTCTTTTACTTTTAGAACTTTAGGCCTAGTTATATTTATCTACTTCAATTGCACTCAATATAGTATCATGAATTATAATTATATAGAATTATATATATATATATATATATATATATATATATATATATATATATATATATTTATATATATATTTAATTATATTATCCTATTATTTATAAGTATTAATTATATACCAGATAAAATATAAGTTTACGATATAAAAATAGGCGGCCGATGGAAGCGAACGCAAGTAATGAGTGTAACCGAATTACTACCACGGCCCACGAAGCACCGGAAGGCTTTCATTACAATGGCACCGCATAATCACGTGTGACCCTTCGACCTAAAGTTCACTAAAAGCAGCGGAAATATTGACTAACTTAGTTTGCGTGTATTCGCATGGCTTATATTTCGATATACGTTAAAATACTCGGCACAAAGGCAAATGGATTTCTTTTTTCACGACGACCAGAAAAAGTTGTGCGTGATTCGTTTATGTGGGCTTTTAATGCCCTCGTAGCAACCCATACAGATGCATACACTTTTTACCTTTTAGTCTGAGTAAATTTTTATTATGACCTGCCAGCAACAGGACTATTTTACATTTGCGCGAGAGTGCCTCTTTAAATTATTGAAAATCTTATAGCAGCTACAACGGAGCTATGTGCTTATCTTACAATTTCGCAACAACGGTGACATCCCTAAGGATTAATTACACGGGTAACACTCGATTTGTGTATGTACAGGTAGGCGACATGAATATAAAAAAGTACGCATTACGGCTGCAGAACGTAGAACGTTGTAGATAGAGATATTGCTTTTACGCAATCATTTTTTGAACTGTGATGTGTTATTTACCAAAACATCCGTTTATACTGGATATTGGTTTATTATGAATGAATAAGTTCTCATTTGATCCTCTTTAGCGTAGAGGGCTACAGAAGAACAGCCAATGTCACCTTAACATTATTAGAATATAATCTAGACATTAGGCCCACCTGCTGTATAGTGGGCGAATACCTGCGTAAATTTGCAGTTTTGTGCTGGATTATTTCGTAGGATTAAGACATCGTTACCTTAGATATATATTGGTTTTATGAGCAGAAGATAAAAACCCTTAAGTCCATTATAAAAATACTACAATTAGTGTAAAGTATATGCTTTTATAAAGGATGTTAGGAATACTATTGACATAACTAACAATCCCGTTATCTTCTTCAACTATATTTAAATGCTAGGAGATGGTTCACGACAAAAGTCGAAAAGTGTTTCTAACTTAGCATTCGATATAAATTACCAGGCCGTACCCTTAAAATGTCATCTATCAATCAAAATATGTATAAATCAATACGAGGTTAAAGACTTCTAAATAATATATAACTTCACACGTCGCAGTGGGTTTGAATTTCCTTTGTTGCCTATTGCGGTATCTACTTAATGAGGCACAAGGATCTTAACACAGGCGCGACATATCGGAATACTCTTATTGTGTACGTTATTTTTCTTCTTTTCACGGGGTTATTTTTTTATATGATATTTAGGGGTGACGAACGGGCACGCAGTTCACCTCAGCTCATGGCACCCACATTAATTTTTTTTTATATCACCTTCAATAAATAAATATATATATATATATATATATATATATTCTTAAACACACAGTCCAAGTGGTAAATGATAATTGTGCCATATGGAACCTAAAAATATCCTTAAAAAAATTCAAGACACAAGCGCCTGACCCATGAGGTCTGCAGCGATTGAATGTCTCAGTACCTGTAATCAGTTCCCCGGATGAAACAAAACTCGACTGTATTATGCTGCTGTTTTTCCTTTCGTAGGATCTGGTATTGTGTGGGCGCGGACCTACACCTTTTTTAAAGGCCGGCAACACATTTGCGACTCCTCTGGTGTTGCGGATGCTCATGGGCGGCGCTAATCACTCACCACCAGGTGAGCTGTTTGCCGGTGGACCTGGTCCATTCACGCTTCACCTAGAAACTAGCTGCAGCTTGGCTCTACTACTCTTAAAGTTTCAAAAGTTTATCGTTGATAGAATCCATAATGCAGAATAATCATCACCGAGGTCGTTTGTGGAATTCTCCGTCATTATAGATAACTTATTCTACCAGACGAAACAGTAACGCGAAACAACTATTACGTATTAAATTGATATAAACCTGAGCCGACATATTGGTGCTAAAGCTATTTCATATCTGGAAAAAAAATTGTTTATTTTTGGCAATGCTCTTGTCTTAATTCAGGTCGATGAATCAAAATGAGAGGCAAGTTTGAAATTAGTGTTACAGCATAGTTGGACGGATCAAACGTAAACGTATTACCCTTAAACACCGTGGTCGTGACGCCGTTACCTTTACGGACTCTCAAAGTGTGGTGTCTTTATCCCTGAATTTATTTATTTATTAATATAATTACAGCGAAACACAGCGACACACACACACGTCAAAAAACAACTTGAAGGAGCCACATTTATATACTAAGATATGATTCAATGAAACGGGTTATAAACTATATAAATATAAAAAAATATTAAATAGTAAATTGCATAAATACATACGTGCTTACCAATAGTAATATGACTACATCCATTTTTATTTAAATTACAAATATTATATGCATTGATAATTGTCCTCTTCCGTTTTACGTTTTACATTTAACATTCTTCACATATTTACATCTTAAATCATTTGTGTGTGGCTACTGTGACACAAAAGATTAAATAAATTAAAACCAAAAACTAATAAATCTCCGTGAGAAAAGTAATTTGCGATTGTTATTTGTGTAGGATGAGTGGTGTTAATATTATTTTTATATAAGAGATTAATTATCACACACACTTTTATTTCGAAAATGACAAAATAATCGACTGAAGTATAAAAAATTTAACTAGATACAATGAATTTTAATGTGAGATACATACGAAACTTAGGATTCAATAAATATTTTCTAAGGATAACAAAATCTATTAGTCTTTTCTTTCAAAATCTTTTTTTTAAACTCAAATAGATCGTAGCCTATTAAGTGTTGACAATTCAAAACGAAGTTTCATTTTCACGTCCCGTCCATTTATCAAAGTTTGACCGCCACTGGCGCGCGGGCGGCTCGTACTATATAAAGTGGATTGCAGGCCGGGAGAGAACATTCTCTACGCAACAAGTGGTAAACATAGAGGTAAGTCGTGTTTTGTCACTTGTCTTTGCTTATAATATTTGTTTTTGATAAAAATATATCATTCTTTTGTCTTGCTTACGTGTTCAGAAAAATATGTTGTAAATCAAAAGTAAATGTAAATTAAAAAAAAATATTTTTTAATTTTAAAATGGTAAATAAGTGATATCTATAACTAAAATAAATTAACGCCACATAATAAACAGATACATGTAAATTATTTTTATATACATTACCATGAAATTTATTTTCTATATTTAATAATAATATAAAATCCATACAATATTTTTTTATACTTTTTATATATCTTTATTTCGTTGCAAATGAAATCAAGGAATTTATAAAAATATAACATTATACAACAGTAATTATTATTATATATTTAGTTTTTTTTAGATAATGACACCTAAAGAAATAAATCGATATTCTTTTTCACCTGAAGCGATAAAAATATTTATAAAAATATTACTAACTTAACTTAACTTCATAAATTACAAAATAATTCTAGAAAAAATTCTGTTAAACTTTCTTGTGTGCATTTTATGAGATATTTATAGCTCCTGAAAAATATTTCTTATAAATATACATCGTTATTCGTCGTTAATTATAAAAAATATATTTAGTAGTTTCAATGCTTCAACGTTTAGTTTGCACTAAAGTCTAGTTTGTATTTAAATACAAATAATATCTCGATCTATTTTTAATTTACATTTACTTTTACATTTTTTTTTAATTAAAAAACATTAATTTGTGCGTACGACAAAGTAGGTAATTTTATTTTTATTAAAATGGTACCACCACTGTGGTGATGGCTAGTACCTGATGTACCAAGCCCGTAACCTGCTAGCAGGTTCGTAGCAGGGTCGTTCGTCGTAGCTAGGACGAATCCCACATACTATAATGTTTCACGTTTGGGAATCCAAAATATCCTGATGAAAAGTGGATAGTACTTTTTATATGTCCTACCTGATTTTCCTCAATCATTCTTAAACAAAGAATGTTATATTTAATCTGAATGTAAATATTTTTTTTAATAATTATAGATCATCTAAATAATAATTACTGATCATACATTCGAATCTAAGTCTACCTTCGAGAACCATAAAACATTACTTTGTAATTGGTGTACTGGTTTAAGATATAAATGTAAAATATATTGAAAGAATGAAAATACGAGGAAAAAATTATAAAAGATATGAACAGATTTCTTAACTTACTTAAGGAATTAAATACCATAGCACACATCTTGGTCAAACATCATCTGAATAGAAATGTTTAACATTAGTTAATTGAAAAAGATAGCACCCCAGGGGGAAAAGCCCTACAGCCATTTCGCGCAGATTTATTATAGAAACATCAAATAAAGACTACGTTCTAATAATTCCACTTTTAATTTTTCATTCATTTTTGCAATCCGCAATCAACTTAGCAATGTCTTCTTTCTATTTTTATCTCGTACTTATTTTTCTACAACTTAAATACATTATTATTTACTTTTAAATAAAACCTTTTACTGCTACTGTATTATAAAAACGAGACAAACATATAACATTATTAATTAAAATAATATTTCTATACGGGATTAAGAAGAAACGAAAAAGTTGAATATATCAACCGATTCTCTTTATACGCATACCGCAGTAGACAGTGGAAAACATTATCTCTCTTTTAAAACACACAGTAGTAGTCAATAAATCGGTTATCTATTCAACGGGTTATGAGGACGGTCCTTCCTTCCCAGACCGTAGGAAAAAGCACTGAGTTATTCGACGATAATACTTATAACTCTTTTGGACTAAAGATGACAACGACTTGCATGCCATACGTACGCAAGGTCCGATTAAGCGACTTCGACCGCTAAGTGGTTATAAAGCGGCTAAAATTATATATGATACTATATATCTGTTGAAGTTATGGTAATGGCTGCGTGCCCTAGTGATTATAGTAGTTTGCTCTTGCCAAGGGTTCTTCGACTTCTAGCTAAGGTAAATTTTGTATTGCACAAATTGCTAGTTTTAGGGTTTTAATGTATTTATTAGAATCGAATTGTATATTTTTTACATCGGATTAAGTAAGGATGAGAGTATGCTTTTGTTTATGCAAATGGTTACTTAAATATATCATGAAAAACAGTTGAAAATCAACAAGAATTCAACATTATCATCTCATCATTTTTTTGTTTTATTGTCTTATACAATATAAATATTCCACTTACTAACAAATAACCTGTATGTACTGTACTAGTTATAACTTTATCGTAAATTTAATTTCCAAAACAACTTAATACTTGATCATTGTTGTTTACAAAGTCAATATGAACTTAAATTATCTTAGACCATATATTTGTGATAATAAAGTATTAAAACAAAATCGCTTAACTCAAACTACAATTGTGAATGAGTTATGTGTTAAGTGATCTGAAAACCTGTATAAAACGATACTAGATAAGAATTTGATTCTGCTAACAGCTGTAGTGTCCCGTTACACATATGTGTAGAGAGACACTCCATTTCAGCCATCTTTTTTTTCTTTATAGAATAGATGGCAAATGAGTAAGCATGTTGGTAAGATGCTCATGATAAATTATTACCACCGCTATAGAGATTCGCACCTTTATAATACCCATGGCGTTATTCACCAATTATTACTAGATATCGTCAACTGTGATGATATTAGGGCGCTAAACAATGGCACAAATACTAAAGCGCTCACTCATCGTTCCCTTCCTTATTATGACACAATGCATACGGGTATATAAGATTGAAGCTTACCATTACATCGCGTGGTCGTTAATATTGTGCTTCCTTTATCAGGCACCATGCACTACGCAGCGAGAATAGCCCTATCAATCTGCGTGCTCATTTCAGCAGTAGCCGCTGCATCTTGTAAGTATTTTTTTTATTATAAATAAATACATAAGGCCCACGTTGCCTATGTTGCAATTATATGTTTTTAAATAAGTCAACTATAACACTCATGTTACAATTAAGAACAATATAGAACAGAGAGATAGTAAGTGCAGCTACATAAGCTTATTGTTTTTTAATGAAAAAGTAAGCCCAGTAAAAGAATTGAAAGAAGATGGACAAAATTTAATTGTATGAAAGAACAAGGGCTGTCCATTTAAAATATATTCTAATTTAAACTATTCATGATTTTCCTTTTGTAATCAGATTTCAAAACTTCCTTTATATTTATTTATATATTTAAAAGTTTAAGTTTAACATAACCGTAGATGCCACAAAATAATAATAAGTACCCGTTACTCGTAGTTTTATTATCACACACAGTATAACCTAATTCTCCGTATATTATTTTATAAGTATATACACCAAGTTCTATACACAAGTTATACATATATGTATAATTATTAAGTCATTGAATATTTGCATGATCAAAGTTACTTGAAATTTTAATGTAATGAATAAAGTTTACAAGACAGTGGCGTTGGAGTTGAAGTCGAACTATTTGCGGTCAATTGACGGTTCACGCCTATACCTAAAAGTTTGTTAATTATTGTAGCTTCTTATAGTTTCACTTAACTAACTTAATTGATCGATTTTGTAAGTTTAGAATATACGGTAGTATAAAGTAAGATTCATTCAATAATTATACGAGGTTCCTACCATCTACGTGAGCGCTACGACGCTACGTATTTGCTACGTATATATACAACTAATTACAATATGAAGTGATTACACTTTATAAATAGTTATTATTATTAATATTATAAAAAGTCTATGTACTATGGATTTAGTATTATATTTATTTATTTATTTATTTATTTTCACCACAACTAAAATACATAGAATAAATTTTACATAATAGAAACATGTTCTCCTTAATAAAAACATTAGTACATAGTCGTGGCTCACTGATGCCTGCAGTAGGTATTAAAAAACCTGTAAATCACAGGACATCAGGTCACCATTCCGCAGAACTTACGTATACAAAGAGTTCAGTAAAGTTTGCCAAATATTCCATGAAAATTAAATTAAAAGTAAAATAAACAATCAATTAACATTAGGAAGCAATAACTAGTTATAAGACTTATGATAAATAGGCTTATTACCTTATTAAAATATGTGAAAATTTTTAATAAATCTAAAATATACATAATTAAAATATATTAAATAATTAACAATCTAATTAACTTAATTTAAAAAGAGCGCCCAAACACTTGTTGTGTTTTGAAATACTCGCTCACGTATTGAAGCGTACATATGTGTTTGCGAGTGTAATAGTGTCTCATGTTTGTGATATAATATATACTTTAACATAAAATTATTAAAAACTATTAAGAGATCACTTCTAGGAATTTCTCAACGTCAATGTAAGTTTGTTCAAGCAGCCATTCGCGAAGAACACGTTTTAAGTTGAACTTGTTTAAAGCATACAATGACAATTTCTTATTAAGTTTGCTGTATAAGTAAGTATAAAACTATATTATTATTATTAGTGTGTTAATGTAGTAATTTTGTGTCAAAAATCATTATAGATAATGAAAATTCTGCTTCAATATTCTATAAGTAAATACGTTTACAAACATGCATCGCAAACAAATATCTACTATAGTAACGGGTATATTTAAATATATTCCATTGCCTTAAAAATCTCATTGATATCAATGGGCTGGATTACCTTTATTTATAGCGGAACGCGGTTCTCGCGTCATTTATCGCGCAGTTTGTAGGATTCAATACAATAAATAGACGTTTACCGTTGAATGTGTGGATCCAATGAATTTAAATTTTAATATACTAATTTAATGTATTTATTTCCAGTGCTTATTATAAATTTGTGAATAAAAAAGTTTTATTAGAATTTGCGAAAATTATTTTACAGAATAAAACATTAAGCATTTAGCGTAACTTTAAAGGTCAGATGTAGTATTTCTTTAAAAATAAATATTGAATTAAAAAGTCCTTATATGCCTGCAAGGAAATATATGAACTTCCATAGGACTCGAGCGTTTCGGTTTAGTTATCTCTCTAAAATAAAGTGAATACTCGGTCATCAAAAGTCAGAGTTATCTGCGAATATTTTGAGACATTCGAAAATGTAATATGGTTTTCTCTAATACGAACGTCTGGGGCTTTTAAATCAAAAGTCTGGATGCGTGTATAATATTAGAATTTTGATTTGGGTCTAGATTAACTTAAATTTGACTTATGACGTTGCACTGCAATCACACCGTCCTTCGATTATCGCACATTGTGTCTGAGACGACTAAGACAAGTTACCGCCTCCGTGGTCAACAACCGCGAGGTGTTGTGTTATATGTGGCATAATGGTGTTGCAGTTCGCATGTACCTGGCTTTTGAATCGCCAACCCTAGTTCTATTATATTAGAATAACATATGCGCAATACAACTTGTTAATTCCCTGGTCTAAATGTGTCGTATATATATCCTCTGTAACTTCAGTGACATTTCATCTGAATCTACCTCCATTCTTACTGCACATTAACCAAACTGAATCAAGGAAGCTGACGAGTAGTATATCCGGTGCAGGTGAAGTTATCTTGTTCCCTCCAGATGATATCGCGGCGGTGGAAATCAATCAGGAAGACATAATCAATGTTTGCGCAAATCTTTACGGACTACATAAATCCTTCGACTTCGTCATCAAATTCATGAGAAGTTCTGTGATTTATTGAATAGTTCAATTAAATAATGTTTCTTTGTGCAGCCGGCAGTGCGAAACTTCGTCGTGATGGCGTTTTAAATCTGTACCCATTCCCTAGGGTAGGAAGAGCGCACCATACCTGGCAGGTGCCTATTAACGACGAATATTTAGGTATGTACTAAGAGTGACACGAGAAGATATTGAAACATGTTCCATTGCAAGTAGTCGAAAATGTTACTAAACACGTGACCGAAATGCTGTTCACACATATCGTCGAAATATTTTTATAGATTTCTCTTATTTTTTGTTTACACATACTCTCACGATTTTTTTTTCACCGCCGAGCACGCGATGAATCAACAATTAAAGTTTTATTTTCTTTAGTGAATCTAGAATGTTCCAACAGTTTTATTCTAAGGAAGTCTGAGGAATTCGAATGAATGAGACAAAATATTGATGGAATGAAAAACATTTCTCATCATGATTGCTAATAAAATTTCAAATTCGTAGAGCCCGAACTGGCATCGAAGCGCCAACTGTATGCATTCCCCCGCGTCGGTCGAGCAGATTTTGCTAATGCGGATTGGTACCAGCCTAACTTGAACAGCCTTAACCTTCGCCTAGAGGATATGCTGCTGGGACAGCCACGGAACCAGGAATATGTTAAGAGAGAAAGCGAGGGCAGTGGCATGTGGTTCGGTCCACGTATTGGCAGGTCGTTAAATTATGATGGTAAGATTATTTTAACTATATAATATATAGAATATGAATAAACATATGTAATTGTTATTTTATTTAAGGGATGTTATATCTCGCTTGGAGAAGGGCAACGCTTTCATGATAAGCCTGGGTTATATAATACTAAAAGAAACCTGATATCTTATTAGTAATGAGCTATTGTATCATAAACCTGAGGTGACACTGCATCTGCATTATGACCTTA